>PVNU02002590.1:0-111927 GCA_003013855.2 Liriodendron chinense
TCAGGCAAATGGGATTGAGGTGTGAACCACCCCCTATTATGAAGGATAGAGGATGATGATACCAGTGATGTGACATCGTAGTCGCTTTTAACTTTAAAGGACCGCCTTCAGCCCTAAAAGATTGAAGATGAGACTGATTAAGTTTGATAACATAATCTCTCCATTTTTCTTCTATGCAATTAATGTTATAAGATGAATAAAAGTCAGCCTTCAGCTCCAAAGGACTGAAGATGAGACTGATCAAGTTAATAAATAATCGCTCCATTATTCTTCTATGCGATTGATGTTATACGATGAATAAAAGTCAGGTCGTGAGGTTATGAAATAAGTCATACCTCATGTGTGATGACCTGCGTGTTGTAGACCCGACATATGCCTAGTATTGTCTACTCTACGGTGTGGATTGCAGCTACATGTTAGGACCTCTTACCTATAGATTGCTTTAATTCGATCTAATCATTGCAATTTGTGAGTTGCCAATTCAATAAGTGACTCTTCATCTCCTTAGCTACTTCTTATGTACAAGACGATAGGGTTGAGCGTCGCTACTTTAGTGTACAATGACAAAGGGCCCTTGATTAGTCTTGACTTGGTTATGCTAAGAATAATGGCTTAATCGATTCAAAATTACACATCTACGTGGAGAAGATCTCGTGACAGCTACACCAAGTTTCTATAACTATTAATATGCACTTGAAGACTTATCCGCTGGCAATATCGAGTTTTTTTTTTTTTTTTTTTTTTTTTTTTTTGATTTTTGCAAACATTATTTTTTTCAAAAGTATATTTATTGTTATAGTATTACTTGAAAAGGATTGAAATCGATATTTGCAAAAACCAAGTTTTCAGAATAAATTGATAAGTTGGATAAGTGCGTATGTTGGCCGAGTACTTTAGATTGGGAGTCAACTCCATCTGGTGTATTATGCAGACTAGGATAGGCATTGCAAAGCTTGGAGTTCTTGAGTGCTTATTAGGTGGCCGCTTAGTACTTAAACATTTGTGAGAAGACAACGATGTTGCAGCTGGTCCCCGCACCTGATTCATTTGATCGCAATTTTTGCTTTTGGTTGTTATGAGTAGAGCTAGATGGACATTATGTATTGATCTTATCACACAATGTGATTAAGTAGGAGATGTTGGACATAGGCCGTGGGGCCCACTTGTGGGCAAGTACTAGTGGGTGGGTCCTGTACATGATACCACCATTTCTTCCTTTTCGTTTCCTTTCTAATGTTCGAAATTAAATTTAAAAGTTCAAATTAAAATTGAACTTCAAAATCGAGATTGGGATAAGGGTGAGATTACATGAGAAGAGTTACTCCTAGCCTCATATCCAAACTCTCCCGATCCTTCCCTTTATAGAGGTAGGGATCCCTCATAAACAATAATCAATAGCAACAAGCTCCAGAGAGAAAATAGGGAGAAAGAGAATATCATTCCCATTCTCCATTTGGGCCATCCCTTATACAATCCAAGCCATTTATTGTAATCCGAGGCCATGTTAGCCATAAAAAATAGAGGGGTGATTAGACCTCTCTACTCTCGTGGTGGTTGGGTAGACCACTGAATGTGCACCATCCATCTTTGGCTTTTGTGGAGGTCCCAAGATCATGTAGACTGTCGGATCCTATGGGTCCACCCATTTGGGTCTTTTTATAACTGTCACCAAACCGACTCCCGGTGGTAGATACCTTCCATCCTAATTCAGTCCCCTCACATCGGATGATCGTACATCTCAATGATCAATGTCCACAATGTGTCTTAGCATATGTGTCGGTCATGGAACATCAGGGTACTGAGATCCTTAGGACACAACTCCCCTTGATCAGTGGCCATTGTGTCCAATCTTAGGTTCCCAAGGACCAAAGGATTTAATCCTCACTTAACTGATACGATAATCAGTTTGTGGAAACACCAGATATAGTAAAAGGCATATCACACGTCCAAAAGACCTATGGTCATCAAGATCAATGACTGAGATCAAACTCATCACATCCACATGGCCATTGGATTAGGGCTCACATTGGTTTTCTAGGGCACAATTCTAACACCCACATTGTATCTTGGGACAAAAAATTCTTAGGAAAATTTTATTTCTCCAAACATCTTATTTGGAAATAAACCCCAATTTCTCAGGAAATGTTGTCGATAAACAAACATTGGAAACAATGATTCCTTTACCATGCTTTACTAGAAACAACATTCCTTAAGAAACACAATTCCCTTTCCCACACATTCTATGAATCCAAAATATAAGAGAAATCGTAGAAAACAAAGAGGAGTGGATAAAGATAGTCCCACAAGTGTTTACATTGGGCCTGTATTGATTTGTATTGGTCAAGGTTCAAAGTATCTTCTAAAACCAGTACTTCCATCCAATACAAAATGGTTTTCTCCATAAATGAGATGGTTGTATGGGTATGGCCCTGGAACTACCCAATAAGATGGATAGAACTAGGTTTCAGTGTCCAATATAATACACCAAAATCGATTTTCCATCCTTTGTATCGATAAAAAAGTGTGACTTTTAACCATGGCATGCATTTGTAGGTATTGTTATGTGATGCATATTGGCAATATGCTACCTTTGGGCTGATATCTTGAAGCATGTCCTTTCCTTGATGCTGAAGTCAGTTTCTCATCATAGCCTTATTGTATATTGATCAAGGTGTCCCATAACGGTACGGTGGCCGTAACGGCCACCACTGTTATCGTTACGATACGGGCCGTAATGGCCGTTACGGACCCCGTATCGGCCGATACGGCCCTTTTTAATTTTTGAAAAAAATTGTTATAAGACCGATACGGGGCCGTATCGGACCGATACAGGCCGATACGGGGCCGTTATGGCCTGTTTTTCCTGTAACGGCCGTTACAGCCGTTTGACCCCGTAACGCGTAACGGTCATGACCGTTTCCGTTACGTATCGGCCGATACGTAACCGTTTTGGGATACCTTCATATTGATAGTGTTTCACTCTTACCTGATTTGACCAATTAATTGGTTGCATCGTCTAGCTATATGAATTATGGATGATCACAAACTATAATGAATCAAAGTACAGTTGAAAATTTATGTTGTGTTTTATGTTATACCAGATTTATCAAATGTGTCACTCAAGTGTAAACCCTTACGGATAGTAGTTATTTCAGAACCAAGCTAGTGTAGAAATCATGCTAATTATAACCAAGGAGAAAGATAACCATGAAAGGACTAAAATCAGAAATTGGGGCCAGTTGTCTTATTTTTTTGGATATTAGTTATTTTAGAACCAAGCCATATGCCAGCCAAATCATGTCTCTCTTTCTTGAGAAGGTGATCATAAGATATTTCTGCAAGTAGCTAGCAATAACCAGCCAAAGGATCTAGATTCTTGAACATGATTCTGGCTTTCTTCACCAGCAAATAAATGCTCTCTAAACTATTAACGTGTTTTCACTGCCTATATATTCTGTTGAATATTGATTAGTTAAGCTTGTTTATCTAATATATTAACTTATGATCAAGACAACTCTTAAGGTTTTGAAGGGCTAGATAGTTTTTCAATAGTCTTTGGTATCATTTATTATGGCAAGCATGTGTATATACATATGCGATTTAGTGCCTGTGGTGACTAATTGTATAATAATGATTGTAATTTTGATTACCAGTCTTATTTCAACCTATAATGATTGTTAAAAATATTCTTCACCAGTAAATGTTATGTGACCTGCAGTATGCTAAATTTGTGAAGCCCGGTTTTGATGAATTTATACTTCCATCGAAGAAATTTGCGGATATCATCATCCCTCGAGGAGGAGATAATGACGTGGCAATTAATTTGATAGTGCAACATATTCATACAAAACTTGTTCAACACGATCTTTGTAAAATATACTCAAACCTCTATGTTATCCATTCAACCTTCCAGGTAAACCCTCTTGGCTTTGGTTGTTTACTGTTTTATTTTACATACCTTCCTAAAGTTTCTAGGACTGTCTTCTGAATTGAAGTCATTCAGTTCTTGATGTTATATACTCTTATTCGTCAACCTGCAGTTTATTGCTTCCTTACTTTAAAAGAAGATTATGAATGCCTTGAAGTGGAATGATGTTTTCTGTCTTGGTTCAGATACGTGGCATGCATACACTAATACGTGATGTTAAAACAACAAAGCATGACTTCGTCTTTTATGCAGACCGACTGATCCGCATGGTATATTACTTTCTATTATAAGGATTTAGCTTTGTGAAAATTATAAGTTTAAACGGTTACACTTGAATATATTTATTTGCCTGATGTGGTTCTTTGGTTATTATAATGGGGTTTTAGGTTGTTGAGCATGGTCTAGGTCATCTTCCATTTACGGAAAAGCAGATTGTAACTCCAACAGGTAAGCTTTAAATGAATCATATTTCTTTCGTGTGACATCTGTAGTCAGATGCAAATTGGTTTCCGTATGCATTAATATATTTGTTTGTTTATCTTTCCTATATTTGCTTGAGACTATCTGAAGTAGCTTGGATCTTCTAGTTGTAAAATCTTGATAATTGTTTGTATATAAGAAGAATGTGGAAACGGCTATATAATTGTTTGTATTTGCTCAACATAAAAATATGTTACTTGTACAACCTAAATGGATATTTGTTCATCTAAAATGAGGCATAATTTACCATAATATCCTTAGATGTCATGTTTTACAAATAAATCAAAGGATTATGGCTAAAGGATTCCTACACATAAGAAACATGACAAAATTCAACCATAAAATGGACTTTTGGTTAACACTCCCCTGTTGAGCATCTTCATAAAAGAGATGGTTAACATTCTCTTAAACCATCAGAACCTCTCCTTAGGTGAAGCTTTGATCTTTGGAAAGATATCATGGTATCTTTTCCTCATAGTAAGTGTTCAGTCCCATTGATAATAAATGTCTTGTGGGTCACTTGCAACTTTGGTTTCGAACCCCCCCCCCCCCCCCCCCCCCCAAAGTTTATGGGCTGAAACCCAATAGTCGACATGCTTGCGACGTGTTGTCATTCATGGGACTCATTTCTCACCACGAGGAAAATGATTTCAGGATATCTTTTCGTGAACTCATAAAAAAAGGCTCTTAGTAAATACGTTGGGCCGTTGGCTACCTGCTGCAGGAACAAAGAAAAATATTATGTCGCCTACAGAAATCTTCTCATGAACAATGTTCATAATATTGGTATTGTTACGTGTATCAGTAATTGGATATACAAAAACATTTATCGATATTGCTGATATTATCATTGATACCAGGAAATGTATCACTGACTTGGGATAACATGGGGAAAATGGTGGAATTTTACAGTGAAACTATTGGAGGCTTAAAGCATCTATTGTCGTAAAAAATTATATACATGTCTAACCATCCACCCATCAAAACATCCATCCATCCATGCATGCATACGTGCATGTTTAACTATCCATCCATCCTTGCATCCATACATACATACTTTCCTAACAATCATCCATCCATCCAAGCATATGTACATACATACATACATGTCTAACCATCCAACCATCCATCTAGCCATGCATGTATACATACATACATGCATATCTAACCATCCATCCATCCATCCATCCATCCTTGCATGCATACATGCACACATACATGTCTTACTATCCATCCATCTATTTGTCCATCCATATGCATCCATCCATCCTTGCATGCATGCATGCATGTCTAACCATCTGTCCATCCATCCAATCATCCATCCATGCGTGCATACATACATACATATGTACGTGAATGATCCATCCATCCATCCCTTCATCCAGCCAACCAACCATCCAACCATCCGTTCATGCATGCGTACATAAATACACCCATCTTGATCCATCCATCCATACATGCATGCATACATAGCTACACACATCCATGATCCATCCATCCATCCATCAGCCATGTATGCATACATACATACATGCATGCATGATCCATCCTATCCAACCATCCATCAATCCATCCATCCGTCCATCTATGCAAAAATACATACACAAATCCATTATCCATCTATGTATATTTTAAATGGAAAAATATTTTAAAAAATAGATATTTTCTAAATATTTTTGTTAAATAAACTGATTTCCACCAACAAATCCAACTGATTGATCAGAAGCATGGAACTATAAAAAAGAAAACAAAAAAAAAAAAACAAAAAATCTAAACAAAAAAGTTGAAACAATTTTTTTTTTTTTCAAAATTCAAATTAAACAGATTTTTTAATTTTTAAAAATATAAATAATTCAAAAAATTCAAAAGATCAAGAAATCAACATGAAGTGATAAATCAGCCAAACCTCATATCCTGTTAAAAATTGGGCCTCCAATTACTAAATCATGCATGGACATGGATTTGGGAAGAGTCCATGCAAAAAGAACAAAAACCACAAATTTCTACAAATTTTTATACCTTGGGGGTTTTGGTGCATGAATCTTCATCAAAATCAAGTCCCACACAAGCCCACAAAAATTTCTGCAAATTCCCTTTTTCATTTTTCTTTTTAAATTTTCACCTTTTTTGCTTTTTACACACCTCCCCAACCCAATATCAGCGATACATCGTCGATACCATAGCGATATGTGAAAAATATCAATAAATCGGTGATATATCGCTGATACTTGGAAATTCAACGATTAAAATGATTTTCAGTATTGCCAACCTAGTGATACTTTTATATTATCGATGATAATGGTGTTATCACTGATAAAAGGAACAGTACTCTTGAACAAAATGATTGTTAATCTCGTTGTGTTTAGTTTGTGCATGGAGGACTCGATTAATAGCCATGTAATTAGAATTCAACTTGTTAGTAAAGGTTTCTAATATGAATAGAAAACATACCTTGATCTTAGATCTACATGAAGTTACCTAGCCATGGAGATTGTCTATTATTCTTGGCGAAATATGGTACATAGTGTTAAGGACATTCTTTTTGCCCATGTCGAGAGAGTGTAAATGTAATGGCCAACACCCTTGTAAATCAATCCTATTGTCACCCTTGTGATTGGACTTCACTTTTTTATGTGAGAGGGATTAAACTTAAAATGAGGGGAAAAAGTGTAAAATACTAATTTAGATTCACTACTTCTGCTTAATTGCCAAAGATTGAGAAGAAGAAAAAAAAAATCTACTAATGGACTCTAGGTCTTGGGTGGCACAGTCACATAAAATACCACAGACATTGCGATATATCATCATATATCTATGATATTATCCTTGATACATGGTATTTTTGCTATACCCCCCATGTTTCATACTGATACCATGAGAGATTGATATATTAACCAATATATCAGTTGATATCATCATTGAACATTGTAAGGTGGTTCATTTTCCCAACTCTTGGAGTAGAGTAGCATCAATTTATCTGTGCTCAAAATTTCGCCAATATTATTGATGATATTGGCTTATATTATCTGTATCGCATTCGCACCTTAGTAATACACATACTATGGGGAAATAAAATTTGCAAGATTTCATTGATACAATATTATCACATGTATCGACGGTATCACAAGATATCCCTTGAAACAAAACACAGTGGATCATCAATACATGCAATATGTATTGGATATATGGACAATACCGACATTAATACCTGTGAAATTCCAGAAAATAAAAATAACAAAAACACATTTTTATTTTAAATTACGGGGGACTTTCCTAGGGGTGTTTTAAATTAGCACATTTTATGTGCTGAATTATTGCATGATTTCTTAAAAACTAGTGCATTAAAATTATATTTATTAATTGAATATCTTTGTCCTGCAATGCATGGTTTGGTCTTATACAATGGAAAATCTATTATGTATAGTTGCTTTTTGTAATGCAATGGAAACATATTTGTATAGTTTGCACTCTTCTGTTCTTCTATTTCCTTTTTAAGGCTAGGGAAAACTTGTCTTTTTCCACTTTCTTATACTCTTTATACAGGAGTGAGGTTATGTTGAATAGGATGATTGAAGCAGATCTCTCTTTTTCTTGTCAACTATCTTCTTTTCACGTCTAAACTTTTTCTCTAATTCTCTAATTCTCTTCATCCGTTTTATGTACAGTGATTTTTCAATTAGTTTGAGTGTTTATTACTTGCAGGATGCATTTATACTGGGGTGGTATTCTGTAAAAGGTTATGTGGTGTCTCTATAATTAGAAGGTACATATTAGTAGTATTTTGGTGAGATCTCTTATGTGACAACTTAAACATTTAAGAAACATAATAAATGGCATTAATTTCACTTCTCTAACTAGTTCTAGTGATGGTACTCTTTGGTGGTGTTTCTGTTGTTACTATTGTTGTTGTCGTTGTAATGAAGGGTGAGCGTGGGTGTTAATTCATTTCTTAGTTTCATATGAAATGCAAATTAGTTGTTGTAAAGAAGAAAATGATCATATATTCTACTAAATAACCTTCACACATAAGATTATGGTTCACAACATTGAGCAAATTCACCCAAATGCTCTCAAAAGTGTAATAGAGAATAAATAAAATTACGCCACCAGGAGATATTTGGATGTGCAATCTCCACATGCAAGTTGGTTGTGGCATAGGCACCTATTTGGGCCATTATCTCCACTTTATTAACTATTTAGTAATCCATTTGGGCTGTTATGTCCACTTCATTCTTTCGTGAAGGACCATATCAATAACCTATTTGGGCCAGTATGTCCACTTCATTCTTTCCCGAAGGACCATATTAGTAACTCACTTGGGCTGTTATGTCCACTTCATTCTTTCTCAAAGTACCATTAGAGATTCCATAAAGGAATCCCTACAACCCATTAAAACGTCCAAGTTTCCCATCATAATTAATAATGGAAGCACATAGGTAATGGGTCACTAATCACCCTATTCCATTCATTAATAGAAGTCATTAAAGATTAAGTTCCAATCAACAAAACAATTTAATCAAGTCCATTTGGCTTTCTAGGGCACACATAAAACCAACATTCCTCTGTGGGATCTCCATGAGAAAAAGGGGGTTTAATCATCAAGCTGGAACAAGGGCCATTCGTGGTTCTGTGATTGAAGGAATAAAATGAAGTTTGAAAACTAGAGAGAAAGCACTATGTAGTCAATATTGAACATCTGAGTATATTCCTAAGGTAACCAAGTAAGCTTTCAACGTTCCCACAATATATCATATGGCTAAAATTTAACGGCGTAAACCCACCTACAGCCAACAGAACGTTTGCTCACTAAAAGACTAGCCAGTTCTTAAGTACCATTATAATGAAGAGTTGTCATCTCTTTCTCTATAGCCTGTTTCCACCTCTCATGAGATGAGGCTTCTTGATATGACTTAAGAGTGTGAAGGCTTCTTGATAAGGCTCTCTCTACAAGAGTGCGAAGGATCCTAAAAAATTGGATCGTCCAACTCAAAAAAGGATGCGTTGAATGGAATAACACAATTAACTTCACTCTCTCCCTTCATTTTCCATGAGCATACTTTGATAATAGGTTCAACCATAGGAATGTATGGACTAGTGGAAGATGGTTATTGGGTAGTATTGACCTCAATAGGAAGAGGCACTGACACAATAGAAGAATAGTAACGAGCATCCAACGAGCATCCATTTCAAGATACTTACCTTCATCTTAAAAGAATTGTGTGGCTTCAAAGAAGCTAACATCAATACAAACAGTCTGTGAAGACTGACTATAACGCCTATAACCTCCTGGGGTTTTGGCACATTTTATTGCTCTAGGATCTAACCTATCAAGGCCTGACTCCAACCTATGGAAAAAGCATAAGCACTAAAAAAGTTTAGGAGGCAAAGAAAATAATCAGATTGCAATAAGTAACACTGCATGAGGCGACTTACCTGCAAGAACAGTAGATGACATTCTATTAATCAAACAACATATAGTTAAAACTGCATCACTCCAAGACACTTTTCAGACACTATATGAATTAATGCATGAGTGGGTGATTTAAGTAATCAATGCATGAGTCACTTCAAGTAAGAGATATATATGATTAATGCCTGTCACACTCACATAAGATATGGATGAATATACTGCTTCTCGATATCATAGTGGGGACAGATACTTCTATTCGGTTTGAAGTATTTATCGATCCGGGTTTCGACTAGCTTGGAATTATGCATTATGAATCGTTCTAAGATCTTTTCTTATAAGATACATGCAGCAAGCCCTAAGACTTCTTCAAGCGATCTCTTCTAATTTTCATTCCTAGTATAAATTGTCTCCCCAAGATCCTTCATTTCAAAATTAGATGATATACATTCTTTGGTCAAAAGCAACATTCCCATATGATTGCCTGTTAATAAAATATCATCAACATCTAAAAATAATATTAGAAAGTGAGTCCTAGACCACTTCACACATATATAATGGTAGTATTCACATACAGAAAATCTAAAGGAAGTGATGGCTTCATGGATTCTCATGTACACCTTGAAAATTGTTTCAGCTCGTAAATAGACTTAAAGATCTTACAAACCTTGTTTGCCTGATCTTTCTCAATATATCCCATGAGTTGTTCTATACAGATTTCTTCTTATAAATCTCCACTCAAGAAAGTAGTCTTTACATCCATCTGATATGACTCTAAATAAAGGTACACAACAATTGCCAAAATCATGTGGATTGATGTACATTTCGCAACTTGGGAGAGTTTCTACATAATAAACACTTTTTACTTGGGTATAACCTTTTGCCACTAAACATGCTTTACATTTATCAATTGAACCATTTGATTTCCTTTTGATTTTAAACACCCACTTATTTGCAATTGTTTTATGACCAGTAAGAAAATCTACTAGCTTCCAAACATGATTTTTCTTCATCGAATCAATTTTTTCGTTCATCATAAGAATCCAGTCTTTAGAATTTAAGGATGCTAGTGCGTCTTGATTCGAATCAAGTTTGCTTTCATATACTGTGATACAAGAGTGTGATTCATTTTCTTTTTCAAAATGTCTTTTAGGAATTCTACCTCGCAAAGTTCTTTACAACTCAGGAACATTAGCCAACACATTCCTATTATCTTCCCAAATAATAGGAATGCCCTAATTATCACCTTTTAAGTTACCACTTTCACTCCCTTGTATTGCATTTGGCATCTCATAGAGTTCTAATTTCTATTTTGGGTTTTTTTTTTCCTGAGATATCCATCTTCTACAAATGTCACATCTTAGGATTCAATTTCAATCCATCTGCCATGGTTTTCATGTACTAATACATACCCTTTCAAAGGGACGATATACCGAATGAATGTGCACTCAATTGTTCTTTTATCTAACTTGCTTCTGTTTAGAGTGAAAAATAAAACGTGTCCCAATATTTCCCATGGGTGCAAATTACCCAATGACAGTCTCCTACCAGTCCACAATTCAAAAGGTGTTTCAGAAACTTATGTTGAAGGAACTCTATCTAATATAGAAGTAGATGTAAGTAGTTCATCTCCCTTGAAGTTAGTGGATAGATTTGTGTGAGCCATCATAGATCTAACCATATATGGCAAAGGTCTATTTCTTCTTTCAGCTACACCATTTTGCTGAGGAGTGTAGGGCATGGTTACTAATGAGCAATGCCGTCTAATATGTAGTCTCTACCCTTGTTTGCCCTCAACACTTTAATTCTTTTGTCTAACCAATCTCTACTTCTAATATGTATTTATGAAAGTAATCGAGCACCTTTAAGTTTTAAGAAATTAGATATACTATTCTACATCGCAAGCTATGAACAATAAATGTTATAAAATACTAACAGACATTTCAAGCTCAAATATTCGAAGGACCACATATGTCATTATGTTATCTGCAATATTAAAAAAAAAAAAAAAAAGCTAGCTTAGGGAATGATTTCTAGTTGTTTTTCCTAACACACAATATTCACAAAAGGATAATTCTACTTTTGTCAAATGTTCCCAGTAATTCATCTTGCACTAACCTCACAATTGATCATTTCTTATATGTCCCAATCTGTTATACTGCTTAATAGATTCAGATATTACACATTTACACTAGCATCTACTAAAAAGGATGAGTTGTTTGACATTGATAAAAAGTTATTTACAACATCTAGCTTGAATAAATCTCCAGACAACTCTCCCCAAGAAAGAATTACATTTTCTTTAGTGAGACCCAATCTTTACAAAATCTTCTATCTAATTTTTTTTCTAACTAGACACATGACAATTACTAGATTTCTTCTCATCTCAAGAGAAAAAAGAGTGTCTTTAAGTGACAGTGTGTTTCTTGTCCTTAACTTGAGGCAATATGTGCCAACTCCGATCACATCCTCAAAAGCATTATTTCCCATATATAACTTGTGGGTTGCAAGTGGGATCGTTCGAAAGTCCACAAAACCTTCTCCATCCTTTGTTACATGCCTTGTTGCTTCTGAATCCATAATTCATTCGTTAAAGTTTAGATCAGCTATAGCACCTCCGTGTAAACACAACTACGAGGAGAAGTTACCATTTTACATTCAGAGAAAGTCCTAGCCCAATGGCCTTGTTTTCTACACACAAAGCGCGAACCATCACCCTATTCTCTAGTTATTTTGTTATTATCCTTCCTTTGTTGCACAATGGCAATGTATGGGTCATGGGGTTGAAGTAATTGTGGAGGTTTCATGAGTTAATACCTGGGTAGATATGGTCGATTTCAAGGTGGATATGGTTGGGGTTGGGTGGTCGATATCAGTAACAAGGTAAATGTGGATGAAAACAGGGAGAAATTGGTAGATGATAGTAAAGAAAACAAAGAAGGTGGAGAGAGAGAGAGAGAGAGAGAGAGAGAGAGAGAGAGAGAGAAAGAGAGAGAGAGAGAAGACGTGAGAGGGACAGAGAGTTTTGAGAGAGAGAGAGAGAGAGAGAGAGAGAGTCAAAATGTATGACCTCTCCTAGGGTTTATTTTTATTATAAATGTAAGGATTCCCTCACTTATTACACCTTAACAAATAACGTATTTACAAATAAGTCCAAAGGGACTTTATTACAAAAGAGGACTATGATTTTAATATTCCAACACTCCCCCTCAAGTTGGTGTATGAATGTCCATCATACCCAACTTGCTAGAAATTTCTTGCAGCATGGGAGAACTAAGCGCTTCTGTGAATATGTTTGTTAGTTGATCTGACAAATGGAGTAGTTAATAATCCAGAAGATATCTTCTCTCAGATGAAATGTATATCCACCTCGATGTGTTTAGTCTTCTCATGAAAGACGGAGTCAGATGCAATATGAATAGCTGTCTGATTATCACAATAGAGAGGAAAAGCTGAGGTGATAGAAAAACCCTGCTCTACCATAATGGACCTCAACCATAAGAGTCTGCATGCCTCCTGAGCCATAGCCCTGTACTTTGCCTCTGCACTGGATCGAGATTCAACAGACTGTTTCTTACTTTTCCATGTGACCAAGTTGCTGCCAACAAATGTGCAATAGCTAGAGGTTGATTTTCTGTCCATTGAACATCTTGCCCAGTCACCATCAGAATACCCAGCAACATTAACATGTCAATGATTCTTATAAAGAATACCACATTCTGAACATGACTTCAAGTATCTCAATATGCGATATACAACATCTAAATAAGAAACTTTTGACGAGTGCATAAAACGACTGACAATACTTACATCATGGGTAATGTCTAGTCTTGTAATCGTCAAATAAATTAGTTTCCCAACTAACCTCTGATACATGCCAGGATCTGTCAAACTTTCACCTTCCAATGCATGCAATGAGTGCTTCTAATCCATAGGAGATGAAGTTGGACGTAGTACCTAATTTGCCATTTTCTTTCAGCAAGTCAAGAGTATACTTTCTTTGGGCTATGAAGATGCTTTAGATGATCGGGCAAACTTCAATCCTTATAAAATACCACAGGTGCCCTAGATCTTTAATCTCAAATTCCTTACTCAACTTGTGCTTAACTTTATCAATAAACTCCAAGTCATCCCCAGTCAAAACAATGTCATCCACATATACAAGCAGAATAGTTTTGCCTTTTTGTCTGGTATGAATGAAGACGGTGTGATCTGCCTGACATCGTCTGAAACCAAAAGAGAGAATAATAGCACTAAACCTGGCAAACCAAGCTCTGAGAGATTGCTTGATACCATAAAGAGCCCTTTTCAGCCTACACACCTTCCCAGACTCCCTCTTAAGCTGAAAACTAGGTGGAAGATCTAAATAGACTTTTTCTTCTAGATCGCCATAAAGAAAAGCATTTTTAACATCCAACTAAAAAATAAGCCAATTAAGATTTGCTGCCAAGGAAATAATTAAGCAGACTGAATTCAACTTTGCAACAGGTGAGAACGCCTCATTGTAGTCGATCCCAAAATGTTGTGTAGCCTTTAGCCATTAGACGTGCTTGATCCCAGGTGCCATTCTTATGAAGAGTAGCCATTTCTGCTTCCATTGCTTGCTTCTAAGAAGGTACTGCAATAGCCTTGAGCACTGACTTAAGAATAGCGGAGGAGCAAATAGTAGCTAAGAATGCATGATAAGAGGGTGAGAGACTCTTATAAGAAACAAAATTAGAAATAGGGTGTAATGTGGGATAATGACTAAGAGTGCGAGAAGCAACAAAAGATGAAGGACTAGCAACAAAGATAGGATGGGAGGAGGTACCTGAGATTGGAAGAGGAGCTATTGGTATAGACAGTCTATCTGATGGTCTCGACTTACAACGAACATAGGTGAGGAGCCGCTTAGGTGTCGTGGAAGATGCCGAAGGAGAAGTATTAACTGCTGGGAAAGGCAAAAAAAGTTGTGGCTCAATTGTATCAGCATATTCAGATGATGGAGAGTAGAATGGGCGATCTTCAAAGAAGGTTACATTCATAGACACAAAATATTTCATAGGAGATGGATCATAACACCCATAACCTTTATGCTGAAGAGAGTAGCCAATGAAAATGTACTTAACAGACCAATTAGACAACTTGTCGCTAGAGGGACCTAGTAGATGCACAAAACATACGCAGCCAAACACCTTTGGAGAGACAACAAACAAATGACTAGTAGGTTTCAATGCACATATTGGGATATCTCCTTTGAGAACTCAGGTAAGCATTCGATTAATCAGATAATCTGATGTCAACAAGGCGTCAGACTAGTATGATTTAAGAACCTTTATTCCTATCAGAAGAGAGCGAGTAACCTTAAGAAGATGGCGACTTTTGCATTCTGCCACTCCATTTTGTTGTGGAGTGTAGGCACAAGAAAGTTGATGATGAATGCCATGCTCTTCAAGATTTGATTTAAAGGTATTTGAGGTGTACTCTCCACCATTATCAGAACGAAGAGTCTAAATGGTGCAATCATACTGGGTCTGGCTCATTTGATGAAATGATCGAAACAAGTTAAACAGGTCATCACAATGACGCATCAAATATACCTAAGTCACATGAGATAAATCATCAATAAATGTAACAAAGTAAGAGTATCCATCCAGAGATTTAACAGGATTAGGTCCCCAGATATTAGAATGAACCAATGCAAACATTTTTTTAGATCGATGTTCAACAATAAGATATGAATTTCTAACATGTTTACTCAATTGACATGTTTCACATTTAGAATAAGCATCACCAATTTTATTAAATTGAGGAACAAGAGATTGCAAAGTTCTAATAGAAGCATAACCCATTCTTGCATGCCAAAGGGCAGCAAACTCCTTATTAGACTCTAAGCTGTATGGCCGAGAAACAAAGGAACGAGACGATGCTAAAGCATCGGCAGCAGCAAGAACATCCTGTCGTAAGAAGTAGAGACCACCATGCTCATACCCCACACCAATAATCATCTTCGTACTCAAGTTCTGAAAAACACAATAAGATGGAAAGAAAGTTACACCGCAATTTAATATTTTAGTAAGACATCTAGCTGATATCAAATTTGCATTGAACTTAGGAATGTATAAAACGTTGGACAATGTAAGAGAAGGAGAAACTAAGGCTGAGCCAATAAATTCAACTGGAGTAGAAGTGTCATCAGCAAGACAAACTGAATGACAACAAGATGAAGAAGTGAAGGAAGAAGGCAACCATGCGTACCAGGTCATATGATCCGATGCCCCCGAATCTATAATCCAAGTGGTAGGAGTGGAGGAGGCATGGAGTGCAGTACCTGTTGTAGCAGCAAAGGAAGACACAGATGGCTGTGAGGAGATGACTGTAGATGTGGCTGACTGCGATTGAAGAGATCTAAGGTGCTGAAGCTCCATCACATCTGCTCTAGTCATAGTAACAGTCTTCGTATGAGAGGAATCCATAGAAGTAGTGCCACAAGTATCAGAAGTGTGTCCAATATCATCAAAAGCTGCGATGTGGGCAGTAGGGCGGCCATGAAGCTTGAAGCATCGGTCTCGGGAATGCCCCGAACGATTGCAATAAGTGCAGAAAAAACGCTATCGACCTCTACCACGTCCTCTAAATGAGAACCCACCTCGAGTATCTGAACCACCAATCCTGTCACTAGGTGGAACAGTAGTAGAAGTAAAGGCAGTCCTCTTCCATGTCAAGGTTGGGGCTGACATAACTCATCTGCAAGCTTCCTCTGAATGGACAACAAAATATGCTGTCTGGAGCATAGGAAAATGGGTTGTTGCAGCCAACTAAGTCCTTAATGTCTCATACTCACTATTCAATCTAGCTAGGAATTTATAGGTCTTGGCTTCATCCTCCCGAGATTTTACAATCTTAGCACTGCAAGCGTCTGGAAGTTCACTAAGGATTTGCAAGTGACTCGGTTTCTCCCAGCGGCTCTACAAGGCTCCAAAATACTCAATAACGGAAAGATTCTCTTGTGTGAGAGAGTACAACTCTGTGTTTAGCTGAAAGATGCGAGGCTTATTTGAGACTATCCGTAAGTGTTATTGAGTGATTTCCATAAATTAGCAGTAGTCTCATAAAAGAAATATCTAGAAGCAATACTAGGTTCCATTGAGTTGAGTAATCAGCCCATAACAATGGCATTGGAAGAATCCCATGCATTTGTTGAGGATGTAGGCTATTTTGTGGTGCTAGTGAGGTACCCAATCTTCTCCTTGCCAACAATATACATCCGAACAGTCCGAGACCAAAGAAGAAAGTTATTCCCATTAAATTTTTATAGAAGTAATTGAGATCGCACCATTAAGGCCATGTCCCGATGGCGGTGGCTTAGAATCCATGAATATAAAGATGGCAAGAGAAGGAAACAAATGAAGAAATACCAATTAATCACCACTCAGCACCAACAACCATTCTTAAAAGGTGCCGAACATACACCAGAGATTTGGTGTATATGCTGTGCGTCTAAGGACCCAAGAACAATGTAGTCGGCCCTCATTTTCATCCAAAAACCAAAATTTTGATGTCTAGTCTCCACAAAAACAAATCCTCTATGTAGGAGATCCAAAAACGACCCTATGCAACAATTTTTGCAAATAAAAAACTTCAGATTTGGACAGAATCTGAAAAATCGGCCGATTTGGGAATATTTCCGAAAATACTAGAAAAATCATTAAAAATATAAAACCTCTTCAAAAAATTCCAAAAAAATCACCATAAACATCCTCACATGATTCCACACCAGGTGTAGGTGATTCCGAAGCAAACCAAGCCATACAAACACTGGGTTGCTGACGTCAGCCATACGGACGCTGACGTCAGCACACATCTCCTCCAGGAAAGGCTTCGAATCCTCCTCTTTTGCTTGAGTCTACTATTTTTGATGAGAATAGAAGGGTCGTATTGGATGGAGCTTGGTTTTCGATCAAGGCTCTGATACCATAAAGAAACAAAGAAGGTGGAGAGAGGGATGCAAGAGAGAAGACGTGAGAGGGATAAGAGAGAGACGGAGAGGAAGAGGAGAGAGGAGAGGAGAGGAGAGAGAGAGAGAGAGAGAGAGTCAAAACATATGACCTCTCCTAGGGTTTATTTTTATTATAAATGTAAGGATTCCATCACTTACTACACCATACAACCTCAACAAATAACATATTTACAAAGAGTCCAGGGGGACTTTATTATAGAAAAGGACCCTATGATTATGATTTTAATATTTCAACAGATAGGGTGAATTGGATTGATTAATTGGAGCACTCTATCTACCTGTGCTCCTAAATCTTTTATTTGATCAAACATGTTTTCTTCTTTTCTCAACGAAACAAATCACACTACTAGATTGAATAGTCTTGGGTTCAACTTCATTTTCTAATTCGATTCAACTTCATGTTCTTAATGATGGATTAAATCTTTAAAAGTCTTTATTGCTTCATTTAATGTGAGACCAAGAATTTGGTAGGGATCGAAAAATCTCTATAATTTTTTGATTTTTGGTCAAGACAACCTGCACTATGCAACTCTGTCATCATATGTACCATCTTTCTAATGTGCTCTGTAATGGGCATCCAACATGTATTCGATATGCGTTAAATTCCATTTGCATCATCCTGATTTTGGCATCTAATATTCTAGCATATGACTCAATCAAGGCATCCCACATTTCTTTGGTAGTCTCATAAATTTTATACGTAGGGATCAACACTTTGTACATGTAGCTAAGTAGGATATTCCTAGTAGTTTTATTATTTTTCTTCCATTTTTTATATTTCTTTTGAGCAAGCTTCAAGCTACCTATTAGGGCATCCTCGATTTCTATATTTGGTTTTCACCTAATGGTTATTAGTGTATACAACACACTTTCTTCATGTAGTAAAATCCTAACAAACTTGTGCCAGTCATCGAAGTAATTCTTGTTAAACTTCTCCTTTTAAAAGAATAGCCACAAGTGATTTGGACACCATCTCGTATCACTACATCAGGTAAGAAATGGTCCTATATTAGTCAATTGGGAAACACATCTGAGACACTTTATTTAAATTTCATTTATGCGCAATCATCATCAAGAGTCCAAACCAATGGCATTACTCGAATAAATTAACACAAGGGCAATACGATCATTGTCAATTCAGCCTAGAAGTTCCACTTGGCCCGATTGGGCATAACATAAGCAATCAAAGTTGAAAAGACAAGAAATAAATTCCTTCATGGCAATAGTCAGGTTACACGTGCAATAAATTATTAAGATTTAGTCACATCTAAAAACTCATGTAGTATGTGGGTAGGCCCCACTAATGGTTTCCCCTCCCTACATTTGTCAGCACACATGTCAAACATGAGTGGTATTCAGCTGGGCATTTATACCCTTATTGGAAGGTGAAAATCTCTTTAAATAACTGGTATTTATGAAAAAAAATTTCTAACAAATACATATCTCGTAGAGTATCACCTAACCACCTCCATCGTTTCTAGAAATACACATTCGTACTAACAAATGTTTCTGTGTGATTCCACAACTACTTCATAATAAGAACATTCTCCTAAATCCATTCATCATATTTACTGTCCTTCTCACCCAGTTTCTCCATGGTCAGATTTTGTAACTTTCCTTTGGACATTAAGAAGAGCTGTAGGATTCCACAGAAGGTACTTTGTTCTATTTAACTTGATAGAGGATATTTGAACCCCTAGAAAATTAGATTGATTATTGAACTTAGTTTTTTGACCATCTCCGTTAGAAAATAATAAAAGAAGGATACACACTGCTTACAAAAATTAGGGCTAATGATTCCAAAAACTTGAGTAGCGGCACAATTAAATACAATGCATACTTGGCACTGGATGTGAAAATCAGCCCACACGCTTCAACCATACACTGGGAAGAACTATGATCACCTGCACTTCTCCAACACCCTTCACATGCAGGTCCTTAAAGAGGACAATGCACCAAAAATAAGAAATCTACTAGGTTTATTAACAAGCTCTCTACACAATAGAAGCATAGAGGAAGGAAAAGGAAAAAAGAAAAGAATGGGAAGAGGGAGGGAGGGAGAGAGAGTTGGACATCCCCCGCCCTCTTGCTTTATATTCACTTAAGTCATAAAATAAAAAATGACAAAAATACCCCACTTATTATAGTGTAACAGGTACACCTTAAGCGTACGAAATATGCCTAAGGGGGCTACATGATAAAGAAAAGAGACCATGCAAGCCATTCGACCATATTACAATCATCTAGATGGGTGATATGATTGTATGGCCCACATTCACCAACATTAACAAGTGCAAATTTTTCTCAACACACACACACACACCCAATTTTTCTAACACTTTCCTTTGGACATGTATTGCTTATGTTAGAATAAGAGCAGGAGATTTGTTATGATTAATGGTATGATGGCTAGTAGATTGTTTGATATTAATCTACAAGCCTTTATTTATTTGTTTATTTTTTTCATTGCATCTGTGGAGAAATTTAATGGTTTGATCTTCAAGGAACTCATTCACACCGAAACTCTTTTCTTTCAATTGCATAAGAAAACAGATTCGAAGGATCCTGGAGGTGAAATTTTCTGTCACACTTCCTGGAGGTGAAATTTTCTGTCACACTTAATACCAACTGTTGTCTGCTAGGTGAGGAGATGAATTAGGGAATTAACTATAACCCATTTAATCCCATTTAATGGTTTGATGGATAGTGGGATATTTTTGAAGAGCCATTCAATCCCATTGAACAAAACCCCCAGTCCTCTTTGCACTATGGTGTTTCTAACCTGCCACAAATATTTTCAAGGGTAATTTTTTTGGAGGAGAATGTTTCCTTCATCCTTACAACTGACTGTTGTCTTTCTTCTTGCTAAGTGAGAAGAACGAGTGTCACATAACTCCCATTTAGTCGTGTTTTATATTGTCGGATGTTTGTATGCAAGTAATATGAAGCATAAATAATAATAGTGACAGAACATAAGGAAAATATCTTTTATAGTCTGTAGTGAAAATTCTAGGTCTACAGAAAGTCGAATTTCGGACTTAATTGATTGAGGTGGTGAGAAGCGTCAGAAAGGCTTGTTCACTTACCCAGGATAGGTCTTTAGAGTTGATTGGGGAAACATGATTAAAAAAGATGACCTCGAAATAGCTAGCTGGGGCAAGTCTCTAATGATGACAGTGATGATTGTCAAACTTAAAAGCTTATTCCTGAGGCATTTTCCAAAGCAAAGATTTTGGGGGAACTTCTATTGGTGGCCAGCAATTGGAAACAAATACAGCAGTGGTCCACATTCAACTGAGAAATGGCCAAAGATAGGGATAGCGAGGGCTTCCACTCGGGCATGTTCTGTTTGTTCTGGATCCCACCCTATCGACATTCACAATCATTAAACAATAGGCCACACTATACAAAATAAAAAACTGAGGATGCCATGCATACCATTTGGTCAAGATTTATAGTTCCTCTGAATGGGTAGGGATGGCCATATAGTAGCTGTCGGGGTTTTCAGTTTCACTTCAGAGAATTGTACAAAGTGAACAGCGGGATATGCGGTTCATGGCATGTCTAGAGGGTTTCTATGGAATGTGTTTTGCTCTGCGGGAGGGAAGCATGCAAGAGCAGTTGGCAAACAAAGCATGTTTTTACATTATTCTCTTACCATTAGGCTATTTGAGGAACGTGGATGAATATGCTTCCTTAATCAAGTGCTATGTGAGACTAAATGCTGAAGAAAAAGAAATGCCACCTAACAAATGGAAAACCATATAATGTTTGTACAACGAAAGAAGCTTTCACATATATGTTGTAATGTTGTGGCTTTACTCTGACCATTCCATATTAGTACTCTCATGTCATTATATGTTTTTTAACAGTCCATGTACTTGCATGCACCAATTAACACCAAATGTTTACCTGAATTTGGCTACATCTTGGACACAACTTGGTTCTCTTGTTTCCTTGACAAAAGAATCCACTTGTGTACCTCTTCTCTCACTTTTATCTTTCTTACTTCTAAGTGGGGAAAGCATGGAGAATGCATTAAGGGCATGTTGCAAGGGTATCAAAATCGGGAAAATCCTTATCCATGGTGACCATAACAATGATCGGCAGGTCTGTGGGAGCACTATGTTGTTCTGTATGTTAGTATCTTTTTCTTTATCCTTAGGTTCTCATATTGCCACTTTAATACAGCTCATCTATGAGAAGCTACCATCGGACATATCAAGCCGCCATGTTTTATTGCTCGATCCAATTCTTGCTACAGGTTTGAGATCTCACCCACAATCACAATATTCTATAAAATCCAGATGCTTGCTAGCATAGGCACCCTCTCTCACACAAACCTTTATTTGTGGCATGTGTGTGGGACATCTGAGCATGGATTCCACCATGAAGATTGCCTGGTGCAAAAATGTGGCCAGTTCAGTCAATATGCAGGCCACCATTTTATGAAAGCTGTGTGCTTTAAAAAACTTACCAACGGTCCACATTATAACAAATGCATGATGTGGCTCACTTATGCATGGCTCGAATGTCTGTTACACGAACCCTGTATACACGTATACATCATGTAATGGTGCATGTGAATTTGGGACTCTGTGGGCTTAGCAACCTAAGAGAGAAATGATGACAAATTCTTGTCATCTCTTCCAGGAAATTCAGCCATCCAAGCTATTTCTCTGCTTATTAATAAGGGTGTGCCAGAATCCAACATCATCTTCCTAAATCTTATATCCGTAAGTAATTTTGATGGTTCCTGTATTTGACAACATCCCATCTTAAAAGACCATCTCTTTTTCTTGGCTTCTGAATATGATTTTGCAACGCAGTCTCCTGAAGGAATACACATGGTCTGCAAGAACTTTCCAACACTAAAGATCGTGACATCTGAGATTGAAACTGCATTAGATGAAGAATTCCGTGTAATTCCTGGTATGGGGCAGTTTGGGGATCGCTACTTTGGCACAGTTGAGCATCGCCGCAAAGAAGAAATGATGTCATAAGAAGTGACACGAAGAATGACTAGATGTGCCATGTTTCTATCAAGAGAAGTGTTGACAGCATGTTTGAGGCTTCGCTTAGGTATTTAGATAGTGGTATTTTACATTGCTCAACCGACCATTTGTACAGTGCCTTTATGGCTTTCAGTTTGTGGAACTGGGACATGTTGTTCAGTGATCCAAACCATTGATATTATGGACCCCACTGTCAACAAGCCAGGTACCAACATGATCCTAGAAGGAAAATTTTAAACCTTTAAATGTGCACACAACAAAGAAATGGTTTAAAAGGAAATGCAGCAACGTTTGCCTTGCAACCAATAAAAGGCCAGATTCCATTGCCAGGATCTTCTTTTTTAGGTGGGTTTTGTTGCATGGGCAATCCATGGTGAATCCTACCACATATGCATTTTGGATCAGTGAACATGGACCCAATATGTACAAACTGAAAGCTTAATTGTACTGTACAAGCCTTCTGGTTGAACATTGTATAATATCTCATCACAATAATCCACTTCTAGAATAGTGGGCGGGATGGAATTCCACTTTTGTTACTGCTATTGCAATAATGGCTCACCAGCAGGCACTACATTTTTCAATCATATAGACATCCTTTCAACTATTTTCAATGTTAATAATGGCATAAATGATTTTGTAAGAGGATGATGTGGCATATCAAGGATTCTTATTTTAGCTTCTCTCTCTTTTGTTATAGTTAGAAATGCACTAGAATGTGTTGTGTGCATGTGGGCTTATTTTGTGCATTTGCGTGTGATTGCTTGTACATTCACATGTCTGCCTGGAAGTAGAAGTGATGAGAAAATGTAAAAGAGATTTGCGTCATGCATCCCGATGCATTGCAATACAATACGATGGACTTTAGCCTTTGAATCTAGGTCATTTTCCAATGATCCAAACCGTTTATTTAACTAGTCTCACTTTGTATCATGGAAAGAGGATAAATAAAAGCTCTCAATTGGATTATTTCAACCCTTTGCATAATGAATGGGTTGAAATATTTAATCTGAGAGATTTTTTGTCATCCCTCATGCAAAGAGAACCCTGTCAAATAAACAGTTTCAGTCAATTAAAAAAGACCCAAATCCAACTGCTAGAGTCGTGAGAGATCTTATTGTAATATGTGGGATTTATCCGAGCAAACCTCAATGCAAAAAGCTAACCAATTTTTGCTTGAACATGGATGGATTGACCAGTTGAACTGATGCACATGGACACCAAATTTCCGAGTGGGATTATTCTCGAGTTTGACCTGAATGTACTTGCCCCCACTCAGGAGGTATCTGAGAGTCAAATTAATGGTTACCTCCAGGAATGTAGTTTTGGGTGGGAAATGATCACATTTGTTCAATGTTCAAATTGTATGGGACCCACCCAAATGCGCATGTAGGATCCAAACAGTGCATCCAGCACACCTTCTCTTGTTCAATGTCTCCCAAGGATCATTCACATCTAAAACCCAGGTGGGGACACCACAGGTAACAATGTACAATTACAATAGTTCAAAAATGCAAAAACAAGTTATTATGGACTCAATGACGAGAAGACTGGAATGATTCTAAAACTAACTTGAATTGATGTTATAATTGTTTGATGTGATTTTGAATCAAGTATAAATATTGCTTTTGGATAGTATTCATTGTCATTAATTTACAAGACATTCTCACAACATTACCACATTCACAGAGTAAGCAAAGACGAACACATGTAATTGGAAGACTTCCATTATCATCTAAGTTGAATTACATTTCAGGTCGTGACATAATATAAGTCCTTAATTACATTTTAGAGGAATTACACTTGATTCTAAGGTAAAATATAAATAAAGAATAAATAAATGAGATAAACTTGCCATTTGCAAGGAAAGGAAACAGTACAAATAAATAAGGGGCCAATGTGACTATATTAGGTAGAGTCCTTATGATGCAGTCAAGAGGACTTGTCTGATACGGGCTGCAAGACCAATAAAGAAGGCAAAACCATAAGACAAATTTATGTGGTTTGACAATATGCTTACGCTAACAAAGTTGCATTGAGCTTTTATTACTATAAAGAGAAATGGCAGTAGAAGTCTGGTTTCTAGGCTCTATAGCCTCTTTATATAAATAGAAATATTGTAATTAAAAGCATTGCAATGTATATGAGATGCATTGATGCATACAAGTATGAAATAACAAGCATCATGATGCATCTGGGTATGAAATAATAAGTATTGATATTATTGAGAGAGCTATGCTATCAAACAAAGATTGTTGTCATCTCAATTAGATAGCAATGTAATTAATGAAGAAGTTAATTAGCTAATAAGGAAGTTAACTAATGAGGAAAGTTATTTATCTGATAGAGAGGTTATTTAGCTAATTAAGAATTATTTCTATACTATTTATAATATAATTGAATGTTAAAAATGGAGTTGGTAATGTCTTACATGAGTTGATGTGTCCTTTTAAGCAATTTCTACATAATTACTCATAATTTGTCCTTAGGAGGGAGTTGGCATGACCATATAATAGATATAAATAGGTTGAGGGGCTAAATGTACAAATCCTAACTAAATCAAGGAATAACACGGCCTTGATGAATAGTTCCAGACCCCGAAATCTTGAAGAAACAGGAACTAAGTCCCAAGATTTTAGAAGAAGCAAAACAAGAATAATTGCAGTGCAAGCCCCTGAAAACAGGGATTATTACCTCAGCACTTCGGTGTCACCTGAGAAACAGGGTTTTTAGTCGCATTAACCCCTAGAAACATGGTTAACATGACTAACTCTAGAGGTTTTTTTCTGTATAACTCCCTGGAAGGGCCCGTTTGGATCATAAGTTGCTTATGATAAGTTACTTATGCCACAAGTAGCTTATCTTAGTTTCTACTTATTAAGAAAATAAGTTTGTTTGGTAAACAACATACTTATTAGCTTTTCTTCTCTTTCATCTTTCCAAAAAAATTAAAAAGTTAAAAAAAAATAGCTGAAGTGATTATGTATTCTTAAGTAAAAAAGTTACTTATTACTAACCATAAACCAAACTTACTTATCTGAAATAAGTTACTTATCTACTGCTGTTAAGTAGAAAGAGTAACTTATTTGGTAGTATCCAAACGGGCCCGAAACAAGTGTTAACACGACTAACCCCCAAGAATGGCCATGTCAACTAAGACTTAGCGCGAAACCCGATTCTCCTTAAATGAGGCGCTAGTTGGGTATTTCTTTGCGAGCCTGGAGCCTGGAGCCGAACCAAAGATGTGTTAACCTCCTATTGGTCCAAGGTATCTCAAAACCAAAGATGTGTTAACCTCCTATTGGTCCAAGGTATCTCAAGGTATAGCTGCACTGCACTTCTAAGATGGTGTGATGATGTGGCAAGCCGCATGGCATACGGGGATCGCCCGCTAGCCCCGCTGGTAGACGCCTGGGCGTTTCAACTGCTGGTCTCGGGTTCAAAACCCACTAACCCCACCAGTGGGTGAGAGCATGGTGTGACTGACCAGGTGGGTGCGTTGCGCATCTAACAGGGTGTGTGCGTTGCATGACTAACCCCCCCCCCCCAAAAAAAACAAAAAAAGCTGCATGGCATGGAGTTAACACAGCTATGTTAACTATTTCAACATTGTGTGACTTCACGAAAATTCCCATAGCTCTTTCGTTATGAGTTAGATTTGGGCTATCTTGAACTTACCCGAAAGATAACTTGATATGCAATCCAATGGCACCAGAAGAACCTCATTTTCAACACCATTTGACCTATCAAAAGTGTTCCCAAAGTAATTTGATGATGCGAGTCATGTTTAACTATTGGACCAACCGTACATAGATTCAGTAAGTTGACATATTTCCCTTGTTACAGCTTAGAATGGAGCAAACTCAAGCTTATTGGAAAGGTAATTGGATAACCTTTCCAATGAATCATAAATCACATAATTTGGAGCTCATTTGGTCATATTGCAGCCAAGGTTAAGTTCAATCTACTTTGGAGCCGCGTCAACTTATTTTCTGCATTGCAACACTACTTAACAAATGGACACATTCCTTTCTTTTTTTTTCTTTCTTTTTTAAACTTGGATTTGAGTGATCTTTTTTTTAACGAGCTACTTAACAAATGGACACATTGCAACATCTTGACTTGGTTCTGCTTCCTCTCTTTTTTTTTGAGCACGTTGGAAAGGTAATTGGACAGCCTTTCCAATAAGCTATAAGCCAAGTCATTTGGAGACCATTTGCCCCACTAGAACTATCTTGAGAAGTTAGGTAGACAAAAGCATGTTTGAATCAGTCTTACTTCGATCCTTGAATTTAAGCAGAGACTTCCACACTAGCGTTGACCCCCAATGCAACAAGTAGGGGAAATGCTCCAGCGGTCTCAGAGCATTATAAGTTATAATACTCCCAGTTGCATCAGTTAACTTGTTCAGTCTAATTGATCGATCTGAATTGTCCATTAATTCAAAAACTAGTCTGTGGGCTACCATGCTAAAATCACACTAATCGAATGATCCAACCCATTGTTGTTTCAGTCTTACCTTTTGTAGTCATCCTTTTTCAAAGCCAAGGATTGGATGGTTAAGGTTGCCTAGCAAAGGTACTTCTTCATAAACATAAGCAATACAGATGGTCCACAACGAATAGATGGATCCAATTGTTGGTTGGACGTATTTTTTGTACAAATCTTGACCATCCATACTAAATGCTAATAATCAAATGGGTGTGCCTGTCGGGCCAATGTGATATTTACATGGTGGCCCATGAAATGTGCGCTAAACCTAATGGCCAGTCTAGAGATCAATTGATTAGACTATCTTGAGTGTCCAATACAACTAAGAGCACTATTATAACTCAGTGCTTGAGTGTCTAATGCAACTAGGAGCAATATAATTCCTAGTGCTTTAACAGGATCATTTCTCTATAACTCATAGTGCTCGATTCATCTTCATTTCTCTTAACCGACATCACATCATGTGTGCATCTACTCGTGCATTTGCAAACACCGCAACCAAGACAACGTAAGTGACCACACAAGATCTAGGCCAAAACCCTAAATTAGAGCTAAAAAACTCATCATGAACCCAAATCTGGAGCTGAACCTTAGCCTAAATTCCAACCCAAAGCTGAAACCTCGACCTAAACTTTCACTTGAAACCCCAAAACCCACAACCCTAAAACCTTATATAAGTCTCTATAGGTCCTTAAAAAAACTCCCTCAACCCAATTTGAACGAACCCAGGGCCTTATCCAAATCACCAAACTCCAAAAAAGGTCCAAATTGATGTCTTTACACTAGCAGAAATTGAATTTCCACCGAAACATTTTCTCCAATAAAAAATTGTCATGTGGCCATCTGTGATGCAAAATGTTGACAATGCCTCAAGACTCGAGTTGAGCACAGTGGCAGAAATCCAACTTCCGCCACCACATGCTCAACTCGAATCCCAACATCCCTGGCACAACAACAGACCAGGGAGGCCTTAAGGCTTCAAGGAACTAATGAGAAATCTAGTGGAAATTAGATTTCAGTTGGCACCTCCATAGAAAGAGACTCTCTCCATTTGAAAACAACTATTGGGGAAGGCTAGGGGGGAATGAAAGAAAGGGAAAAATAGAAAGAGAGGGAATGAAATAAATAAAGGGAACACGAGAAGGAGGGGGAAAGAGAGGAAAAAGAGAAATAAAGGAAAGAGAAGAGTTTCTAACCCATCTACGAACTATGCACCCAGCCAACTCGAATTACCTTAACGATTTAGAACAAGCAAAATAGGGTTAGAATCTAAAACCTCGACCAGATTTTCACTAAAAGATCGTTAGGATTCTTCGTTCCTCTTTCACATCTTTAGCGCGCGCATGTTGGATGTGATTTTGGATTGGTAAATATTGAATAAATATTGCACAAAGGATCATATTCATTGCCATTCATTAAAAAACATTCACAAGACATTCTCACTACATTGCCACATTCACACAAGAGGACAAGAGCACATTTAGTTGGAAAGTAATTATTATTATCTAGATTCTTATTACATTCAAGGTTGTGATATACCACAATCTCTTTATTACATCCTTAAGAACATATAATTATTGATTCTAAGGTAAAATATGTTAAAAAAAAAAAAGTGATAAGTAATAGAATGAAAGACATGCATGAGATGCAAGTATGCATGCAAGGCGTGGTTGTCTTTATACAATCCACGAATCGACTTTTGTGACCATCAGTTTGGGCTCTATGGCTTCCTCACATGGTGAGATATTAAGGTGTGAATGCCCCTTTTTAGTATTTCACTTTCTAGTACAAAATTCATAATAGTATCAAATGGATTCAAGATAAAGAAATATGTGCATTCTGTGTGTGGATCTCCAAGACAGGGAGCAAAGGATTGTGTCTTTGTTGAAGAATGCATCATTTCATATCAAGAGGATAAGTGCTCTTGCATTATAATGAATGTGTAGGCAATACCTTGGAATCCATACTAGAATAAGAGAATGAATATCTCATACGGTGATGTATGTATGTTTAATTACTATATGAATGGTCACAGGGTTAGAATTGAATACTTAATAGATAGCCCATACGTGAAAGGGAATTATGATAATTATGGGCTTAAACTCCTTAAAAGATGATAAATCATCATGATAATTAAGAAAGACAACTCAAGGAAAAAGAACCAAAGAGAGCTAAATGGCAAATGATGCATATATAATGAAATAAAGAGGCCTGGACAAAGTTAATATGGCCACATTGGCAATTCGATAAGCCTGGATTAATTTTAGGCAAAGTCTTCGCAACCCTGATGAAAGCAATATGAAGTCCACACGGCTGGATAAAGTATACCAAATATTTGGACAACATCTGGACCCAACTTTACCATCAGAAGGATTTACAAACCCTTTAGATGGTGGGCTAACGTTTCCGCATTTGCCTCTAGGAATGGGTTTTAAAGGTGTTGAGGAGTACTTATAAGCATCTGAGAGCTTTGCTAATGATATATCACTCTCTGATTGGTTGAAACAAAGCTAAGTGATAGCTGGTTTGTATTAACACTCTGATTTAATGATGTGACAAGGCAACTTTTTGGCTTCTTCCACATGGTAATTAGGTAAATTACAAAATGTTGACACGGCCGTATAAACATAAAATTGCATTTAAAACTTAACAAATCTTGTCAAAGATAGTAAAAAATAAAGGAAAAAGTTTAAAATAAAGTAACAAAGCTGCATTAAGATTTTGAAGTAATAAAAGTATTTCTGTTAACGTTGCAAATAACTAAAGTTGGCCATATTAACTATTCTAGATATTATGTGATCACATTAAACTCGTATTTAAAATTTTTCAGAAAACTTTTGATAATTTTATTGATTTAACAAATGCATTCACTCATATTCAATACAATCTCATTTTAAATTTAATTCGAAGGATATATGGAGTGTTTAATGTGAATGCAAGTCAATTTGTAGAAATTCACACTTAGATTTGTAAAAATAGGACATTAGTGCATTAACACAATCGTCCATTTTTTAAAATAAAAGGATATCATCCATTTTTTAAAATCAAGACTGTAAATAGATTCAGGTTTTCCTTATTTGGTCATTTTGAAAAGGCAAACCTCTAGGAGCAAAGGGAAGTTGACACACCCATTATCTCATTTATAACACTTCATTTAAATCGAATTTTGGCGTAGTTGTGTCAACTATATCTAGCCATATCAACCTCACTTTAAAATGATTTCGAGTTCTATTTTAGCTTGGACTTTTAAAAGAAGTTTTTTTACCCTTTTCCTTTAGGTCAATTATACCTAATCTCGTTGGAACAAAGATGTTTCAAACTAAACAAACCATTAAGGGCATTGATAGAGGAGGCAGGCATACAAACTTCAATCATTTTCTAAATCGGGCGTAAGAAAATACTCCACTATTTCCAAAGTGCAACCCATTTAGTCAGCCCAATGAAACAATTAATTAATCCATTTTTCAAACACCGATTACTCTTAGGGTGTAATTCTATTCTCTACCATATGTACTCCTGGGTAATCTCTTAATCCTTTTAAACCAACATTTATTTCTTAGAGTTAAAGAATAAGCATCCCTTCGAGCAATCCTATCCCTCTCATAGGATGTACACAAACTTTTTATGCTCGTAAAATTTCTCATCCAAGATGTGCTTCCTCTTCCACACCAAAACCCCATAAGAAGATACAACTGAATCACTTAAGAGCTTCAAACATGCTCCTGATATGTCTCATGAGGATCCAAAAGCAATGCAGACAAGGAATGGTCTGAAAGATGTTCCTAAGGGTGTGGTTACATGCATATTTAGGGATACATTGTTGGGAATAGGATGCTGGCAGTAGAAGGGAAAGCCGAACAACACACAAGAATATTTGAATCACACGAGCAACACAATACAACCAATCACACAAGCATTCAATCACAAGAGACAATCTGATTTTATGTGGAAAAACCCCTCAACAGGTAAAAAACCACAGCATAAAACGATCCACTATGATTCAGAAGATTACAAATATTGACAGCCCACAAGTAAGGAAAACTTAGAGAGAACCCAAGCCGTCTCTCTCTCTCAAAACTCTCTTCACTCTTCTTAACGCACTTAGGAAACCTTGGACACCTTAGGATACCATCTAAGTCCGGATTCATGCCATATATATAATAAATAACCCAAAAATAAAAACATCTTACGCAAATCCATGTAACTGTGAATGATACCGCGTATACAGCTGACCGGTCGGACCCCATGGCCGACTGGTCAGACCACATGATAAAAAAACAGTCCAGAGGGAAACTACTAAATTCAACCTACCTACCTCCACACTGGCCGACCAGTTGGACCTGTCTAAACATGTCCAGAAACCTTCCTGTACAATCCAATCCAAAAGACTGACCGGTCATGACCGGTCAGACCAGTCTGTTTGATCGGTCAGACACCAGTCATTGCACAATTTGAAGGCTCTTCTAACAATCTCCACTGAGGCTTCAAATGTCAAATTAAAACATCCTTGCTATCTTTATTATCTCAACTTCAACATATCTTCACTGCTTCTCATACTTCCATCAACCCTATCCTTGCACTTTCACGCCATTTTCTGCTTTCTCATGTGACCATTGTGCATCATCACTTTACAACAACGATCGCGGCTGATGAACACACACCATTTTACCTCGAGTCCACCAAGAGAGATCACATTCTTCTTCATCTTGGGGACATGCTTCACATCTTCCAGGACTCATTCTATCTTATCGAACATCCTAATGCACACTATACCAATACCCACCACCTTGTGAGTGTAGCCATCGCCTACAAACACCGATCCACCATCATACTCCCTGTATGTCATTAATGAACTCCGATCAGGATAAACATGACATGAAGCACCTAAATCCAAGATCTCCTCTCTAACACGAGATCCCTTGCCGGATACAGTCAAAACTTCACAAAGATCATCACCGTCCTCTACGGTATTAGCTCCCTCACGAGAAGAATTTTTATACTTCTCTTGCTTCAACTTGGGATTCTGACAATCCCCTCTCATATGGCCTTCCTGACCACAATTCTAACACCGTACGTTGGCTTTCTATTTGCCCTTGGTTTTAGATCCCGATTTAGAACATCCCCACCATGCTCAGAACTTCTTCCCCTCATAAACAGTGCCTCTGAGGAAGAACGAAAACACATTTCACATCTTTTCTTTCTCATTGCCTTCGACTGGAGGGCTGAGATAATGGTCTCAACGTTAATGGTCTCCCTCCCTGCGCACAAAGAGTCCTTGAATGACTCATATGAATCTGGAAGAGAATTCATAGGATGCATGCTTAATATTCATCCTTCATCGACTCATCTATCTCTACCAACTTACAAACCAGCTGATTGAACGTGCTTAAGTAGTCCTCCTCATCCACCCCCTCCGTCATCCTCAAGGTGAATAACTACATCAACAAATACTTCTAATTCTCTAGAGATTTCTTGGCATAGACCTTTTCTAACTTCGTCATCGTATTAGCCGCAGTCTTTTCTTTCATGACATTATAAATGACATAATCCGTAAGGCACAACAGGATCGAGGTTTTAGCCTTCTTGTCGAGCTTCGTCCACTCATCCTCTTTCATAGCCTTAGGTCGCTTTCCAAGAGCTTCATCAAGCCCTTGCTGAACTAGGAGGGATTCAATCTTCACCTTTCATAGTTCGAAGTTATTTTTGCCAGAGAACTTCTCTACTTCGAACCTCTTGCTTGATCCCATGTTCTCATCTCAAATCCGAATTCTACTCCACCCCAATACCACTTGTTGGGAATAGGACGCCGACAACAGAAGCGAAAGCCGAACAACAACACAGCAAAATATTCGAATCACACAAGCAACACACTGCAACCAATCACAAGCATTCAATCACAAGAGATAATCCGATTTTACGTGGAAAAACTCCTCAACGGGTAAAAAACCATGGCACAAAGCAATTCATTATGATTCAGAAGATTACAGAGATTGACAGCCCAAAAGCAAGGAAAACCTAAAGAAAACGCAAGTTCTCTCTCTCTCTCTCTCTCTCTCTCTCTCTCTCTCTCAAAACTCTCTCCCCTCTTCCTAATGTACTTAGGAAACCTTGGACACCTTAGGATACTATCTAAGTCTGAAATCATGTCATATATATAGTAAATAACTCGAAAATAGAAACATCTTACGCAGATCCATGTAACTGCGTATGATACCGTGTATACAGCTTACTGGTCGGACCATATAAAAAACAGTGTAGAGGAGAACTATTAAATTCGACATACCTGCCTCCACACTGGCCAACTAGTCATGACCAGTCCAAAAACATTGTTGTACAATCCAGTCCAAAAGACCGACCGGTCATGACCGGTCAGACCAGTCTGTCCGATCGGTTAGACACCGGTCATTGCACAATTTGAAGGCTCTTCTAACACACATCTCATATTGATGTTAAAGAAATGATCCAAGGAACCATGAAAACTATGATTGACCTAACTGTCGAAGGAAGTGTTAAGCAAACTAGCAACTTAATATAGGTTGAGAGATCACCTTAAGAGCATGCTCCAATTATGGAATCTTTCTCATTTGAGGTCACTTCTCTAAAAGCGACAAAAAGATCAAATGTTATTGCTTTAATGTTGTTAAAAACCCTTTAATATTATAGCGCTTAGCTCGAAAGCTTAATTGCTTGCAGACTTTTCTTTTCAATTCTTTCAGTACTATTAACTAGGTCGAAAAATCCTAGTTGTTGGATTGATTTGGGAACATAATACAATCAATTACTATCCACTGCATCTACCTCTAAGTTGAATATTGTTTTATTAGATGATATGCTCACAAAACTTTCTTAAGCGGTAACACATTTGAATGAAATAAAAGAGCAGATTGCTAGTGCTTCTAAATCACATGAACTAGTCGAAAGACTAAAAGTATTGAATGCCGAAAAACTACACATGACTAAGGAATATAAGAAAGTTGTTGAATCTTTATCTAGGGTTAAAGAGTACATTGTGGGTTATAAGGAGTTATATAGTTCAAGTGAATTTTATGTTGGCAAATGCTAAAGATGTTTCCTGTCGTGAAAAAGAGTGTTTCAACATCATGTAGTAAAGGATAAACGATTTAAGGACCAATCTAATTAAAGAAACTCAAAGTTAGGAGGAAATAATGACTCTTAATGATCAACTGACTAAGCTTCTTAAAAGTGTGGTTTCGTAAAGGGATCTATGTATTGTACCTACCACTAAGTCTATTTGTATTTATTCTTTTGTAATCGAAGAGTATATATTTATATATTTTTTACTTGTAATGTAGGTGTGTCAAACTCCTATGTATCTGAACTTATATATTTGAGTAAAGATATATATTTTATGTGTTTTATCCTCTAGGCAACTCAAACACCCAAAATAGGAAAACTATTCAAGCATCTTAAGTAAGACTAATTCAAGAATTTAAGTAGAAGAAGTCAAAAGTTTAAATAGAAGCAATAAAATTATCCCATTAAAATCATAAAGACAACAAATTAATAGTAAAGAGCTAATCTAAATAGTGTAAAATAAATATGAAAGTAAAGTGGAATTGTGACGATCACAAAATATACATATAGTTAATCTAACAACAAAGTTCACTCAGCTAGCGACTCAATATACATGTCCCAAAATGTACAAAAAAAATGTATAACATCTATGCACAAAAACTCTAATGATAAAATTGTAGTGAGTGCATGCCGGCCTATGCCTTTTTGTTGGAGAACTAGAAATATGATATCTCCTCTATGGAGTCCAAGTAATCCTTATCTAAGGAGTTGGCTTCAACGGCACCTGCGTCAATAACGTCTAGTTTGTGTTTTAAAACACCGTCTCAAGAGGGAGTGAGTGATCAACTCAGTGTTACTATTTTCCTAAGTTACATATGTTATCAACACAATCAAGCGCATGTAATTATAGCACAATATAGCAATAATTACCTAAACTAGTTAATTAAATACATACATGTTATGATATGCGAATACATGTCCCAGATATAAGATAAGGGTTGTTCGAACAATACTCTGGTCTTTAAAAGACAACTAAGCACTTGAAAATGACCATACAGGAATGAGGGTCATTCGAACAGTACACTGATCTTTAATAGTCAACCAGGCACCCGATAACTCCCATGTCACGTATGCATGCTTAACCAAACCTTTATTAGTCCATTTACATACAATCATATTGGAGAAGCTAGAATACCACAATTATCACAAGTCAAAAAGACCAGATCACGTGACTCGTCGCTAGTGTCACTCAATTCAAATTAGCGCTCGTCACCCAAATATCAAATGTGAATAATCGTTGAAAAGGTAGTGCTTGTCACCCAAACTTTATCAATATGGTATGGGATCATCACTGATATCGAATGCGAATAATCAGATTAGAGATACGGCTCGTCACCCAAAACTTAATCAACACAGTAAGGACTCGTTGCCGAAACCAACAAAGGAATGATAGGCTTGTCACATCCATTGGTGCTTACTGGACACTATGAGGGCTCGTCACCTAGCATAGGCCGACAGCTCAGACATAGTGTTCCATACCACCATGCCTAGCCCATGAGACTTTACTTAGGATCACACTAACGGTTGTAACTATGATTTCAATTCAATGGACATTATAGTATCCCAAATTCTACAGTGTTGTGCAACAATCAACTTATGAATGATCAACTCTGCATTAGACTGATCTTATCGACCATGAGGAACTTTAACGAAATCGGCATTGGATGTAAAACAATCTGTGTAGATCTGATTACTACCAGTTGTCCATGTTTTGCCTCGATCGATCGAATAAGCCTATGATAACCAACCAAGGATAGGCCATCCACTTGCTCAAACAGTTTCCAAAGCGTAATCCACGACGATGCTAATACATATCATCATGTACATAGTTTCAGGCATATAGCAGTTTAATATCACATTATGGTAAGCCAATAGAATATATGTACATACCCTTGATCAATAATTCAATCCAGATCATATAACCATAACATAACAAAAGGCATGGAAGGATTCCAACACTGAATTTTTCCATCATTCAAGCATTTCATCAAATATCTTATCAATCAGTAATAATTAAAATAAGGGTTATGTGATGCCTTAGCCTTTCTGTACTCGAGTATGAGAGGTCCTCGATTGTCATCAAGAGAATCCTTTGGGGTTGGTGCGCTAGCACATGTGCTATCTCATGTCACGAGTCAAAACCTAGGAATTCGAGCAGAACATTGGCCATAGGAACCTTAAGTATAAGCCAACTCAGTGAACCCGAGCAACCTGAAAACCTTGAGCAAATCTTAAACCTAAAACCCTAAAACCCTAGAACCTTAATCGGCTCTCCGACGAGCCAGCCATGTCCTATATCGACTAATTGAACCTCCAGTGCGGAACCTATACTTAAACTCTCCTAACCCAATCCCTGGACCTTGCATAGCCTGTTGAACCTATGTGGCTCATCCCATAGAACTCTCGCATGTGAGAATTCACTTCAAACCTCTCTTTGAAACCCTAGGTCACCCTTGGAACCCAATCAGATCATTCCTCGAACCTTAGTACAGTAAGAACCTTGTAATGAATGAAGTCTATGCCTTTTTAGTTCGACCAATTACACAATCGGTCTGACCTGTCTACGTAGGATAGGAAATTTGATAACCCATTTTTGGTCGGTCTAACCAACCTGAGTATCGGTCCCTGCCGATCTGACCAGAATTTCCACATGTCCTACTGACAAGCTGCATTTTTGTGATAGTAAGTTACCTAGCAACTCGTCCAACCAATCCTTAGGGCCTATATAAGCTTTCAAACATTTCGTTTTCTCTATTTTCCCTTCTCAGCCATTTTTTTTTTTTTTTGAGGGGGGGGGGGGGGGGGGGGGGGGGGGCTTACCTTGCTAGTTGCTACCGTTAGGTTGTTTCTCCGCCGATCGTAGGCCGCCTTGACTGCAATTGAGCAAAGATCTTTAAGTATACTTTGTGGAACCTTATCCAACTTGAAAGCTCGCCTTCCACTCTTGCATGTGAGTCTTCCCTTCCTTTCCTATTAATTCCTTAGATTTCTTAAGATCCAAACTCTAAGGTTCTTGCATATTAGATTTTGGGCATCCAGGTTGTCCATAAGTGTAGCCTAGCCATTTGCATGTACCGCTACGAGCGTGTTAGCATCGGATCGTCTAGATCATGCTCGAATTAGGAGCCATGTTGCCATAGTTAGTCAATTCAAGTAATCTGGTAGAACGATTGTCCTAATAATTTTAATTTGGGTTAATTTCGATTCTAATTGCAGGCTATGATATAAAAGATAGGTTTTTCCCAATTTTCCCCATTCAGCGACTGTAGAATCCGTTGTCATAATAGGGCATTCATGTGGGATCACCTATAGCTTAGAAACCCTATCAGTAATCAGGTGAAGATCTACCCTTCAATCTTTACCCGACATTTTAACTTAGTATCTGTTCGTATATGTGTGCATATTGTGTTGCTTCCCGTATCGTATGTCTTGATGCGTTTACATGCGTAAGATTTTGCATAAATTGTTAAATGAGGTTAACATGTTTAGAATTATCATATATTATTGAATCATTCATCTATGAATTACTTGTGTGTTTGGAATTGTCATATTATGCATTGTAGAGAGGACTTACCTGCCAATTTTATGAACCAACTATATAGACCATCTACTGTATTTTGGATTATTCATGTGAAATTGATTATTTTCTTTATAAATTACTCATTAGGTATTTGGGGTTAGAAACCCGACCTTGTGATTGACAGACCCCATCTTTAATATCTGCGCTTCTGTGATTTCTTAGGAAGAACCCTCATTGTCCTTTTGTTGGACATTTTCTGCCAAAGCTGCTTTTTCGAGTTGTTTAAGGTTAGAAAAGACCAATTTAGAAATTCATACTTGAGACATGTAAATTTTACCGGGGGCTTATCCAATGCAGGTGTACTTTTTCTCTGTACTTTACCAGGTGCTTAACGTTATGGGTGACACATGCCAGCTGGGTATGTATCTCCAACATGGTTTACTGTGATTGATTTGTCGTTAGACTAGGTTTCATCAGTTGTAGATACACATCCAGAGCATGTCAAATTTTATTGGGTGCCTAATAGTATAGGTGTACATTTATGTATTTTACTGGCTAGTTATCACTATCTGTCGCATGTCGCGGATTGTACTTTCACAACTTGTGTAGTTGAATATGACGATTTGTTTAAGGGTTTTGTTTAATTGTAGAATGTATCAGTTGGAGACTCACATTCGAGGCATGAGGATGGCTCCAAGTGCTTAATCAAGCGTGTTATACTTTTACGCATTTTACTAGTTGACTAGTTCACTATGGGCGTCCCTTTTTTCTTAAGGATTTTACCAGGTGACTAGCAGCACGGATGTGCTCTTTGTACTTTTATCGATTGATTAGCCATGAGAGGCCATACACATGTTAGCTAGATGGTAGTCTCCAAATTGCACATATGATTCTTTCTCTATGATGTTTAATTAGCATTTAAATATTATGGTTGTTTGCCATGTTATTATGGATATATCCTTATCTATTTGCATGAATAGCATATTGAAACTGCATGTAGTGCATGCTTGACTTATGGAGATTTATGCTTAGTTATCTTACCGTGTGTATAATCTTGGGAGTATTTCTTCACTATGTTGGCCTCTGATGCCTTCCATTTGACATATGTATAAGTGGATCAGGAGTAGGTGAGGCGTTTATGGAGTACAACAGAGAGGGAGAGTGTAGGGAAACTTTGAGAGCCCCAAAATTCTCTTCTCTTGTTTCTTTTTGTCTAGCCTTGCTCTCCCTTTCATTTTAGACACTGTGATGTATATTCCTCGTATATGGGATTTGACTATTTATAATCTTTTTGGATGATGATTATACTATTTCCTGTTTTAGTTATATCTATACCTGCCTTTTGTTTACCACTATGTTTTTAATCGTAACCCTAATCGTGGATTTTGAGCCAATGTTAACCATACCACATAAACATGTGGGAAGTCCGTCCCACATACGGCTCATAATTATGTTAACGTTTTCGAACTCGACCCTCGGGGTAGCATACTTGAGAGTCCGAGTTTAGAGCATTATAGAGGTGGTATCGAAGTGGAGTATCGAGCTAACCAGGACCTTGGGAATGAGGTTTATACTATCACAGTGATCCAATGTTGGAGTGAGAGAAGTAGAGAATCAATTGGGGAAAGCATTTTTCCTAGGGACAAGGGAGCTCCTTTTTATTAGATAAGGTAACATTCTAGCCCTTGTGAGGCACAATGTTGTGACCTAATATCTGCTAGTATTTAGATGCTTAAGAACCCATTGTAGAGAGTAGGATCGCAGATTTAGGAGGTAGACATGGGGGAATTAGTTCTCCCACTAAGCCTAAGTTGACACATTTCCCAAGGAATTCGTAGAGGTATAAAAGCTTGGGCCTAGTGACCCCTAGATGCATGGAACTATACTAAGCAGAGCTTCTATGGTTTGATCCAATTCTTAGTCTTGAGTGAATACTAGTGGACTCAATGCCATGATCAGGCAGAGGACCAGATTCCATCAGGATTAAGGACGGGTGCGGTGAACTCTCTGTTTGGCTAGATAGAAAATCATAGCATCGGATATAAACCTATTGTAACCGTTCTTGTAAGGGCCTGAAACCTATATGTAAGAGAGGATATTTGCTATAGAAGGTAAGTTGCCTAGTAAGTTATGATCTCTTAGTAACTAGGCTAGTTGATATGCTCTTAGAACTTGGTAGAATAATTAAGAGTAGGCATTAGACCTTTGAAGCCAAAGTTTGCACCCCTGAACCTAAGCAATTAGCCTTAAAGCACCATGCCCTAGGATAGAAGCTTTAGGGATGTGTAAATTAGGTCATTTTTTCTTTGAATTAGATCAAATAGGATGGATTTTAGGCCCCTGTTCGTCCGACTGATCTTGTTATCGGTCCGGCCAGTCTGAGAAACCTGAAACCCAGCTAGGTTAATATTCTGTCGGTCCAACCGATGCTCGATGGTTCGATCGACAGTGTACGAATTAGGTTTAAAACCCCAAATCCAGTTTCATTTTTTATTTCTCTCCTTCCTTGTTTTCTTTTCTTTTCTTCTAAGGTCAATCCCATCCCTTTTTTCTTAACTTTTCCTTCCGATTCTCCTAGATTCTCTTTATACTCATGTCTTCATTACTCTATTTTCTCCTCAAATCACTTGATTCTCGCATGAGAGGTATTTTGTGTCCTTTTCTCCATTCTCTCTTGCCCATCTTTCTCTCTACCTTCCTATATGGATTGCAACTGTCCCTCGAGCGTGGAGGAGAGTCGTATAAAGGATCGTCATAATGCAAGGCCTCATTCCTCCTCCCAGGGCAGATCCTACACCAGCTTATCGACCCTCGACTCCCCGCCGGACGTGAGGCGCATGGTTATGGAAGACGAGGATTATGTACGCTGACTGGAGCAGTTTTCTCGCCCGAGTTCAGCTTAATCTCAAGGAGTAGCCCCTTCAACCCCTCTTGCGGTCCCAAATAGTGAAATAGCTCGTTTGGTGGCCACCAAAGGGCACCAGGCCCACCTAGATGAGTGGATTGCCCGTTTGGAGGAGGGACAGCTGCGTTTGGAGTGGATGATGTAGAAGATCTAGAAGATGACATCTCACCTTCGCTAGCAAGGGTATGGCATTCCATCTCCTCTTAGCTTAGAGTGAGGTAAATTGCTTCTACTCACACTCATTATTGGCATTTCTTTGTAGCATTAATCTTATGCGTACTTATGTGTTTCTCTCGTGCTTGATGAATTCCCAACTATATTCTGAATGCCTATAAATGTTTTTGTTTGACTTGTTGTTTTTCCATTCAAGGTCCTTTTTTGTGCGATTATGACTTTCATGTAATTTGCATCGTGCCTCTAGTGACTAATGTTTATAGGCTTTGACCTCACCATGATTAGACCTTCCCCTCGATTGCTAGCTAGGATGGGTAGTTGATGCCTGAAACCCTAAGAATCAAATTATTCTAAGGGGGTACGAAATTAGGAAGCTTAGCCAATTTAAGCACCACACACATAGTTAGGTCAATAGTTGTTAGGATAGGCTACACCCCTCGCCCACCCGTGATGTTAATTTAAATCCCAAGGTTAACCCTTTGTATTGTTGGTTAGTTTGCTAAGTAAGATGAAAATTGTCATCCGATTATGGATGTGATCCATTACACTAGTCCTTTGGAACCTAAAACCTGAACTTAGATAAGTGAACCCCCAGATTCCCATAATTAGTTCCCGCCGTGTGGATTATTCAAGTCACTAGGGTTGGCTCAGTCGTGAGTGTGATTAGGACCATTGGGTACATAGGTAGAAGAGATACTAGACAATGTCGAGGGTGAAATTATTCTAAGGGGGTAGGCTATGATGCCTCGATCTTTCCATACTCGGGTATGAGAGATTTTCAGTCATCAATAAGAGGATCCTTCGATGGTGGTGCGTTAGCACATGTTCTAGCCCATGTCACGAGTTGAGACCTAGGAATTCGAGCAGAACCCTCACCATAGGAATCCTAAGTATGAGATGACTTAGTGAACCCAAGCAACTTGAAAACCATAAGCGATCATCGAACCTTAAACCCGAAACCCTAGAATCTTAGGATTCAACCTAAAACCCTAGAACCTTAGTTGGCACTTCGACAAACAACTTATAGACTAATCAAGATATACTGGTATGCACAAGTCTATAAACTAAGATAGCATTCATGTGGGCAATGATACGGAAGCTTCATTTAATCTAGACAATCATAGGATTCAACACATGAGCATAAGCAAAGATGAAATCACATTCAACACATTGCACACAATATATAGTTGTTTAACTGCTATTCTACTCCACTCCCGGCTGTCGCACTCAAACTCGAGTGTACTAGATTTCACTATCACATATGGTTTTAAAATTGATTCACCGTTAACCTTTATATCCTACATAAGGATCTACACATACACACTCGTCAGTGGCCTACACAAGGTCTTATGGAGTTTAGATCTCAGACTCTTCACTAGTTCTACACAAGAACTAACAACATGTGCTCCCACTAGAGGCTCCCACAGAAACTTACAATACGAGTTTGGTTTCGAACTTAAACCTAAATCTCCACAAGAAAAGGGTCAAGAGTTAAGAATCCAAACTAAGACTTACCTAGGTGGATGAGCCCCTTGATAGTGCCATGACGAGATTCCTCTTCTTGCATGAATTGACTTCTCTTTAGCTCTCACAATTAGCACCTCGCTTAAGTCTTCCAATATGTTGCCAGGGTATGGGAGTAGGTGAATCTTTTTACAAGTTATGGATTTGTAGGGTATAGGGTAGGATTCACGTAAGCTAACATCCAATGGCAATTTGATAATTGTTTTACCTATTTCAATTAGGTTAAGTCATTAATGAATACTTGAGTTCATGATTCAATTCGGGTCTTGAATGCTTATAAATGTTCTTAAACTCAAGGATTAAAGAATGAACTTAATGAAATTAGAGCTAAGAAGGAATGACTTAGTAAAGAAAAACACTAAGGCAAAGCTCTATCAGATTCCTATCAAAATGCCCAAACGCCCTAGCCAAGGGTTAAATAAATCGGATTGTAATGGCTTGCAAATGGGCAGAAATCGACTAGTATTGATCGATTGATTAATACCTTCGATCAATCTAACTTAATTTAAATTTAAGTCACATACTCTTTAGACAGATTTTGTCATTTTCAACCTCAATCAATCGAACTTTTAGCCTTGATCGATCGAACTAATTCAAAAACAGGCAGTAAGCTTGCTAGACAGTTTTTACCATTCGATGGCCCCCTAGCCCAATCGATCGAGATTGATCAATGACCCCTCGATGTAACTAATTCGATGGCTCCCTAGCCTGATTAATCGAGATCGATCGATGACCCCTCAATGTGATCAAGAATTAATCGAGTTTGAGAATTTCTTCTGTTTTTCCGTTTTCAAACTTTTGTTCTACTTCGTGTTGAGTCCAATTTGATCATATGGACTCTTCTATGCTAAGAAGGCTAAGGGTGCTCCTATTAAGGTGGGGCCTTCTGAAGGATTAGGTTTTGGGTTCTAAGGTATAAAAAGTCATGGATTATTAAGGCAATTGCTTTATGTACATGAGTCTTCAAGCCTTCATCGTCATAGGTCTTCAAATATTCATGTCTTTACTTCCATAGGGGTTCATCAGACTGATGACACCATACACACGCCAATTTACAAACATTTATGCTTACAATGTCCCCCTATGTCAATTACGTGACAAAACCTAACTTAGACACATCATGGTCCATACCAATAACAACCCAAAACATAAGCTAAAAAATTACATGTCTCTATATACATGATTTACAACAATAAATACAAAATTTGACATGTATAACTGACATACTATGCTCCCCCTAAATCCCTATACCAAATACACCTGAAAAAAAGAAGATATAATTAGTACTTCGGTGGGAGTTAGTTCTCCCCCCTTTTGTCAGTATTTGACAAAGAATCGTACCATGGTTAGCACAGAAAGCATGTACCTAGAAGAGTATATCATGGCTAACACATAGAACATATGGCATATAATGAGATATACCCATAAGGGCGTAGAAAATATGTCAACCATGGTAAGAGAGCAGTTACAAAAATTTATACATATGGGGAAAGCATAAACCACACAACCAAATATATGCATAAGATAAAATAAGAAAGCGTCCATACTGGCATATAGTCGAATATCCATAAAATCATCAACCCATAACATCCATAAAAATACCAAACATAATATCTAAAGCTCATACGAGCGATACCATCCAAAAGAAATATTAAACTATAAAAAAAAAAACTCCAATAAACATCTTTTGATCGGTTAGATATAAACAATACCTCAGTGACTGAAATGGTCAAAAGACACAACAAAAGACAATACTAAACTCTATCCCTGACATCCACCATATGCTAATTGGACAGTCCCAGTGCAGACACATCATCTCTCCTACAAATAAAAAATGACACTAAATCCTAGACTGTGCACTGTAAGGTCTGAACCATCTACTCTAGGCGCGTCAATCTCTCTCCATGTTGGACCTTCTCCTCGCCAATCTCCAACTATAACTCAAAAATCTGATGAAGCATATATTACTAAGTGGCAGATATTGAAACCTGTGGACTAGCCCGATGATGTTGTGATGGTCCTGGGTCGTGAGTCTCGATCGTAGCTGGTGGAGCAGGCTCAGGAGGTTGAGAAGGTCCAGATGTTGTGGCCGAAGGAGCTGTTTCTTTATCCTGAGATGTCCCTAGGGAATGGACTACATCTGGATCCTCTATCTATTATAGGTGTATACCTGTGCCTATGCCTATGGCTGTGGATTTACTCCTAAGGCTGGTAGTTTCATCTTCTTCAGACTCAATTGATTGATAGTCGCGGAAAGTATAGGAGCGTCTAGAGTATTTGTGATATTGCAGTTGTTGAGTGCTAAATATTGCATATTTATCCTCAAGTTTCATTGCTTTCCCATGAAAATTCATGATAAAATAATTTAATTAGATATATTTTCTATGTGCAGGAAAGAATGGAAGGTCCAAGATAATTCGAGGTATTTAAGCAAAATTAGAGCCCAAAAGAGATCAAGAGCAATTGAAGTTGTAGAGCAATCAAGTTGGAAGATGAAGAAGATTCAAACGTGTTCTATGACGAAGAAATGAAGAAAAAGAAGGATAGAATTTTAGGGTCGACCCTGGATTTTCTCGGTCAACCATGACTTGCTAGACATCCGAACTATGCTAAAATTGCATGGTCTAGTAGACTGTGGATAAGGTCGGTCGATTGGGACTTTCTAGGTAAAATTTGGTCGACTGGACTCTGTCAGAGTCAACTGGACAGACAATTTTTCCTGTTGTGAGATTTTACGCAAAGTTACGTATTTTTCAAGTTTTCTTAGGTCAGTTTGAGGTAAACCTATATATAAAGGGGTCCTTCACGTATTTAGAGAATCACGAGGGTTTTGAGAGAGAGAGAGAGAGAGATAAAGCAAGGGCGAAGCTTCGTCGGTACTTTTGTTCATTGATTTCTTCTAGTCTAACTATAAAATTGTTTAAGAAGTTAGCTATGTTTGGCTAATCTCTTAGCTAAGGCTAAGGGTGAAGCTTCTAGTTATTTTACGATGTTCTAGTTTGTTTGATTTAATACATTAGTTTGAATGATGATATTTAATTGAACTGATTTGAATTTTACTTTAAAAGCTTTTGAGTTATATAATCATTTATCCATTGTTAACTTCGGGTAAATTGAATGCTTGAAATTGCAATTAATTAGTTGATTAGAAAATGTATTGGTCTGTAAAATTTCTTGATCTATTGTCAACTTCGGGCATAATATATGCGTGGAATTCCCTGCAATCAATTATTGAGTTCTTCATGAAAGAATCATTCAATTAGATTTATGTGTTGTTTGGTGAATTATGCTTTGAATTAATTGTTTTATCTTTCGATTGGATGGAATCCTTATTCAATTTCAATTGAATTATCGAAGTTGAATTGATAGACTAACATTGTGAATTGATTAGTCCTTGGATCCTTAGTTTTCGTTAATTATTGTTTTTACTCTTTTAATTCGCTGTATTAAAAATCCTAGATTTCAAATTCTAGTTCTAATTCTAGTTTTAGAAGTATTCTTATCCAATGCAGTCCCTATGGATTGACCTTGGTTTCGCCAAGTATATACTACTTCGTAACCCTGCACTTGGGGCTACACAACAATTTTTTGACGCTATTATCGGGGACTAAAAAAGTTTTAAATACTTTAGGTTTAGGTTTTGAATTCGTTGTTAGAATAGGATATGTTTTTATTCAGTTTTTTTATTAGGATTTTCCTGCATTTTCAGATTACTAGCATAGTTTTGTATTTTCTGTTTTTTAGATTTTTCTAATCCTAGTTTTTCATCTCGAGTAACATCCTTCCATCTTCTCCTTTAATTGCTTTTTAGATTTCTACTTCTATTTTTTTATTTTTTAAAAGTATAATTAGAATTAGGGTTTTTATGTGTTCATGCCCAAGTGGACACATGATAGTTCGAATCGACTTCTAAGAGATGGAATACTGGTTAAACGACCGACTGATCACCATATTAGAAAACAACCAAATACTTGTAAATCAACCAAAGTTATGGCTGAGAACGAACCACACCAAGATGAGAACGATGTATATAATGGCCCACCAGTTAGGATATTATGTGATTGTTTACAACCTACAAGGACAACCACTCCCTCTTATATGGTTTTTCCTCTAAATATGGGCAAGATTGAATTTCCATAGCCTTGATTCTGAAAGTCCATATCTACAGCTTTAAGAGTTTGATGGAATCGCTGTAACTTTGTATTACAACGTCTTTGAAGATATGATTAGATTAAAACTATTTACCTTCTCTTTGAAGTAGAGAGCCAAGTCATGTCTTAAGTCCTTAAGGTCGAGATGCATTGAGACATGGGCTGAGATAACCCAAGAATTTTTGAAAAAGTTTTTCCGATTCACAAAACCAATACACTGAGAAAACATCATGAATTTCTCTTAAAAGGAAAGTGAAACATTTTTCTAGTGTTGGGAACGTTTTAAGGAACTCTTACTTGCCTTCCCACATCATAGCTATGAAAAATGGCGAGTGATTATCTTTTTCTATGATGGGTTAAACTCAAACATGTGCCAATTCATAGAGATGATGTGCAACGACAACTTTATGAACAAGGATCCTATAAGGCTTAAGATTATTTTGATCATCTAGCTGAAAATACCCAATCATGGGATACATCCAACAAATTAATTAATACTAAGCCTATGCTTAAGGAGAAATGAAGAATGTACATCCTTAAAGAGGATAATGAAGTTAATGCAAATATAACAGGTCTCACTCGAAAGGTAGAGGCCATGGAATTAAAGAAGGTGGAGGTGGTTAAAATCAATGAAGTCACTGAAAGTGTAACAATGCATACTTAACTAAGGATTGTCCTATAATCTCCACTTTTTAGGAAGTGTTGCATGACCAAACCAATGCCATAAACGCTTATCAACGGCCTTTCAGTGCCCCAATGTCGAACACGTACAATCCTAATTGGTTAAACCATCCAAATTTTAGTTGGAGGAATGGACCCACTGCTAATGCCAACAATAATCCTCAAGGGCCATCTATAGTGCTCCATATGCGCCCCACCGAAGAAGACCCTTAAGGATACATTGCAAACATTTATGCAAGGGAAAATGAAATTTAATCAAAACACCATGCAAACTCTCCATGAGCTAAAAATGTTAATTAAGAGAATTGAATCATGACTGGACGTTAAGAAGAAAGGAATTTTTCCAGCTCAACCTCAACCTAAACCAAAATGACAATATGAGATAAGTAATTCAAATTCTCCCAGCCCATATGTTGAACATGCTAAGTCAATCGCCACCCTTAGAAGTGGAAAAGTGATTGATAAGGACACAAGAAGGTTGAAAAACCTAAGGAAGTTGAAAATTCTAAGAATGATGATAAAACTAGTTATGTTCGGCGAAAAAAGGAGCCAGAGCTTCGTTATAAATCAATTGCCCCATTTTCCTAGTGATTAATCTCATCCAAGCCTCTAGTTAATAATCAGGGCATTTTGAAGGTTTTTAAAGAGATGAAAATCAACATACCTTTGTTGGATGCGATAAAATAAATACAGCCATATGCCACGTTTCTTAAGGATCTTTGTACATTGAAGCAAAAGCTCAATGTACAAAAGAAGACTTTTTTTTTTTTTGAACAAATGAGTGTTATAATAAAACAAAACACTCTCCTAAAATATAAAAGTTCGGGTAGTCCTACCATCTCTTGCATCATAGGGGACTTTCGAATTAAACAAGAACTTCTAGATTTGAGAGTGAGTGTTAATCACATACCCTGCACGATATACGAGCAGAGCAGTTAGGACTTGGTGAATTAAAACCCACCAAGACAACATTAGAACTTGTTGACCGATCTGTAAGGATACCGAGAGGGGTAGTGGAGGATGCGTTGGTCCAAATTGATAAATTCTACTTCCCAATAGATTTTATTGTCTTGGATACACAACCTATGATGAATGCTAGCACACAAATTTTGATCATCCTTAGACATCCATTCCTGACCACTTCATGAAATTGTGCTTATCACTTACACTTTGTAGATGCTAAGCGTGAGGAAGCTTGCAGAGCTTTATAAAACTATAGCTAAGTCCTAGAGGGGTGATTAGGACCGTTTTAAAATTCTTTTAAAAACCTTTTTCTAACAAAATTAAATTAGCAATTATAAACTAATTAAACAAGAACATTTAGCTTCCAAGCATAAGTGGGTCTAATCATAATGGCTAGCAAAGATAAAAAAAAATTAAACAAACTGGCCTAAGCACATAGATTATAATGATGCAACATGTTAAGCTTCTAATTGATGTGCAAGTATCTAGACTACAAATGATATAGCTACACATACAACTAGTCTAGAAGTGAACCTACAAGATGTGTGTGAGAATTTACCTATCAATGCATAGTATACATTTCATTCCAACATTCATATAATTAACAATTATATAAATAATGCTAGAATAAAAATTATCCCAAATGACAATCTCAAATGCAGGCATGTATAGTGGTTCAACTATTTGTCTACTCCACTCCCAGTTGTTGTTCCCAATTAATGAGAACACCAGATTTCACTATAGCGAAGGTTTTTAAATCAGGTTTATCTATCAACCTTTACATGGAGGTTTTTACACAAGTTCGCCTCTCAACTTGAATGGAGATTTTTTAAGTTCATCTCTCAATTTGAGTGTTTGATAAGTTCCACCCAACTTAGGAGTTTACATGTTCCTCCCAACCTACACATATGCACCCGTGTTGGTGGCCCCCCTTGGAGACTTGGTTTAGACCAAACAAATGAGTTAAGGTTTAACTCATGAACCTAAATTTTAGACCCAACAAATGTGCCAATGATCCACCTAGGAATCTGAATTCTAGGCTCAACTAATGAGCCAAGAATCCACTAAAGAACCTGATTCTAATTTAAAACCAAACTCTCACACTTTAACCATCAAATAAAAAGAGTGCAATGGACTCTCAACTAGACATTTACTTGTCGGATGAGCCCGTTGTTCAGTGCCTCATGGGTCGCTTGAACTCTGCTCTCCCGTGCTTCAATCAGATCCCCTTTGCTCCCTTGATCATGTTGTCAATGCCTCAGCTCCAACGATCAATCGCCTTACATATGATCTTCAATAGCTGACCAAGGTGATGGGAGGTGGTGGTGAATTCTTTACAACAAATAAGATTTGGTTGCCTATAGCAATTCTACCTAATTGGATCTCTAAAGAGGTTTAAACTAAGAATATGTCTATAATGTAGGTGTCTAACATATCTAGAGATTAAGAGAGCAAGCACATCTTCATTTAAGCTATTGAATGCTCCAACTTGTGATCAATCATAAGGAATATGGCTTGGGAATGGATAGGATTAGAGCCTATTGATGTGAGCAATGTGGGTGGCTTTTAATGTACTAAAATCTCTCCCTATGCCCCTCAAACTAAGCCCAACCCCTTTCTAAAGAAAACTTCAACAGATAGAAAATGGTTGACAATGGCTAACTGTTGGTCGACCAACACAACCTGTCAGTCGGTTGACTAAGGGTCATCGGTAGATCGAATATGAGGTTCGGTCGACCAAAATTAGGCTTAGACATGTAGTTATGTTGTTGTCCACTTTTGGCCCTTAATCGGTTGGTCGATCAGATTGTCGGTTAGTCGATACCTTACTATCAACCGGTCGATGGTTGGCCAACATCACATAAGATCTATTGTTTTGACTTATATTTTTACAACAACTCATGAACCTCTAAGGCCTAACTTTGGGTGGTCTTTTGGGATACCTAAGGCCATTCTAAGATGACTAAAAGTTCACCTATTGGGTCATGCCATCTAAAGGTCTGGTTTTGGTTAAGGTTCAATGGTTTTGACTCACCAAGACATCTCACTTACCTGTTTCATCCTTGATGCAGTAGGTCCACATGAGTCTTCGGTTTTCATCTTCTTTGGGCTCAACCAACAGCTATACCCACAGACCTACGTAATTAATAAATAAGGTGCACTAGTATGCCACAGAAAAGTGCACTAACACTTCAAATGTTGTGATCTATTGTAGGGATGGATTTATGAAACTCTCCTTTGGCAACATGATGTTGAAACTAAATATCTTTAACATGTGAAAGCAACAAGGGAATGATGATGAGATCCACGAAGTAAACATGTTCAATACGCTCATGGAGGAGTTCCTTTCAAACTTCTCTCCTATCCCTTTGAAGTATGCTTGGCTCGCTTTACTAAATTTGAAGATGACATGATTAGAGATATAGTAAATGGCTTGCGTAATTATACTCCGATGCCTAATAGTAACTGACAAAGGATTAGCACTGAAAATTCTTCCTCTATATATTTTAAGCATTTACAGTCTATTGTTGAAGCATTGAAAATTTCTGATTTCATAGAAATGATACCGATAAATGATAAGTTTCCTGACGAACAATTATTTGTTATCTCCTATTCACTTTGGTTTTTCTAGACCAAGGTGCACAATTTTTCCTGAAAAGATCCGTATTTGTCTAAGTATTGCCTAGAAGTATAAGGAGATCTGATCTTGACCATGATCAAATCAATGTCATCTCCTTTTATCCGTTTGATGCATGTGGTGGATACTTTTCTATTGAGAAACCTATTGTGAAAGTTTTGCAGTGTGATTTTTCCTGGCATTTAATGCTTAAAGACACCTATGTTTATTGCACAAAAATCTTATGGATGATATTGTTGAAAAGTTTGTTGAAGAATTTGCTGAGATATTTGCCTTCAGAAGAAGAGTCCATTTTAAGATTGATTTCCTAGTCTAATGGAGATCCTCTTAGTTGTCTTAATTACTTAGTTTCTTTCATAAGATAGGTTGCTTTAGGTTGAGGACAATGTATCATTTAGGTTAGAGGGTCGAGATTCTTGTGAAAAGTTTTCAATTGTGTATTCATGTGATGAAACTAGTCTGAATAGTAGAATGAAACGGTATATTTGAAGAAATCAAAGATGAGTTCTCTTTATAAATTCTCTATTAAAATTTTATAAACATCGATGTAGAGGTAAAATGTGAAGTTTAAGCTTACATTGCTGAGGTTTAGTTTAATACTAGAAGTGTTAACTTGATGATCACTTAGAGTGTTAGGAACCAAGTTCGTTGAACCTTAACTAAAAAGAAGAATACATCGAAAAGGGATACCTATTATACGAAAAAGAATAAAAAAGAAAAAGAATTGAAAAGAAAATTGTCCATGGAAATAAAAAAAAGAATAATTAGTATTTGAATAAGAATTAAAAAGAAGAGAAAATACTGTAAAAGCCATTGATGTGGAAAATAAGTGAGTGAGGTTTTGACATAGTGTTTTAATTGATCTGATCGCTCTTCGTGATTGTTAGAGTTAACATTGCAGTAGATAGTTGAATCTTTGTTAGTGCCAAGTTTAGATTTCACTATGCACTATGATTTTAAATGGCTGGAAATTTTCCATTAGATGGTTAATGATATGAACTCATGAATTCATTTATCTTCTGAGAGTGTTGAAATTTAGACTTACATGATTCACAGAACATAGTGCTTTCGAATTTGGATGTTTGGATCACTTAAGATTAAATGGGTATATAGATTCGTTCTTTTAAACAAATTTTTAAATCTTTTCACAATTGTTTGTTCTTTTGTTGACATGTTGATAACACACACATTCACCACATCCTTCTTTGTTAGACGTGGATTGAGATACATCACCAGACAAGGGTTGTGCATCTCACACGACAACTACCTTGGTGCAATGATTATGAGTAAGATGAGATGTGTGATTACAAAATTGCTGCAATTATTCTATTACCTACACATTGCTTTAAATTGGGTTTGAGACGAGGTCTTTTAAGGACCAAGCATGATCACTGTTAACGCCAAAAATTGGCTAACAGATGTTGGTCAGAAACCAACTTTGATTCTTCGTCGTCTGACCTCCAATCGGAGATGAATGGTGTAGATTGGGGAACCTGCAATCGATAAGAAAGGTTAGGACCACCACCGGTTGGCCCGGCTTATGGCCCTCCGATGGCAAAGTCAGTATGGGTACTGTGATAGTAAGATGAAGTGTGAAATGTAGGCTTAGAGATTGTGTACCTTTATCATCTGTGAGGTCATCTATTTATGCAGATCCGGGTGATCCAGTTTGTTACGCAAGCTGTTAAGATTAGTACTGATTTCATGGGATAAGAAGCTTATCTTGTTAATCCTTGGATAAGGAAGTAGTCAAAACATTCTAGACGTCTAGCTGATTACGTCTCTAGATATTCGGAACTATGAATAGATATAAACCAAAATCGGCCTATACGGGCTGCTGGTTCTATGAGCTGAAGGACGTCCTCGCCAGAGACCAGAGACCAGAGCTGCTCACATGATGGAAGCTGCTCATATCAAGAGTGCTCGCATGTGAAGATGCGACCCCTTCGTCGAGCACGAGCCGGGCTGGTCGCATTTTGGAGATGCGACCCCTTTCTTCGAGCACAAGCCGGGCTAGTCGCATTTTGGAGATGCGACCGCGATTCCTCACTTCTCTTTAAAGCCAAATTTGTCTACAAAAAGTGCCCCCCAAACCCTTGGCGTTGAGGAACTATGCTAAGGGTTTTGCTTGTATGCGTAGCTAACTGCTGGGAGAGAATCGCGCATGATTCATTTAACATGATTCTTCATTTATGATGGCCAGCTTTTACGCAGCTTTTCCTGCCGCAAGAAATGAGGCGTCGGTCGCCACGTGTCTCCGTATTTAATACTTATGCCCGTTCGTCTGTCGTGCCGGATGAGAGGCTGTTGCGTGTTAACCAAATCAAAGAAATGATTGCGTATAAATATCATACCCTGTAGAATTTTCTTCAATTTCGAATTTTCGGCTGCAGGGTATAAATAACAAAAGAATGGCTCTCTAGCCTTCATTCAGAATGGCTGCAGGGTATAAATAACAACAGAATGGCTTTGCTTTTGGCACTCGAATAACTTCATTCTGGGGAACCCCTACTCCAATTGCCATGGATGGAGGAAAAAATGGTTTTACATCTCCGGCAACTGGGAGTCCGAAGCAGGCTCCGACCCCAAAGGCCATAACGTTAATCGCATGTTCGGGAGCTGCTCACATGTCAGGAGTGCTCATGACGAGAGTGGTCATACGTCGGGAGTGCTCATGACGAGAGTGGTCATATGTCCGGAGTGCTCATGACGAGAGTGGTCATATGTCCGGAGTGCTCACTAGCCGAGCTGCTCGCATGTTGATCGGATGGCATTGCTCGGGGATCTGAGATGAACTATAAACAGATGAGGCTCGCTATCGAACAATCTGATAATGACTTTCCTTAGTGTTGAGGAGCTACGCGAAGGACTTGTATGTATATGTAACCGCCTATTTTCGGAGGAGAAGCCGTACATGATTGAGCATGCATTTATAAGTGCCAGCTTTCTGCATAGAGATAGGCTGGCCTATCAATTGAGTCTTTGGCCCTGCGGTGAGCAGATGAGTTAGTCACTTCATGCTATAATGTTTTACTCAACTCATGAAAATGAGTTGGGCTCAATCTGGGAGGTCTTGGCGACCATATCCGCATAGAGATAAACTGATCTATCGATTGAGGCTTTGATTCTACCAAGGGCAGAAGATTGGCCAAGAGAATGTATGTATTCCCTTCGGGGCTATTCGGGTCCAAAAAATGGAGTAGCGACCAAGTTATAGATTCCATAGCTGAACAGCTGGAATGAGAGAGATCGTCTTTATTTAAGAATGGTCCAATATTCACATGCTTTATGAAAAATATCAGAGTAAATGTTCCATGTGCCAAGGGTGACGTAGGGGTCTTCCTCGCATGTCTTCTAGATAATATGTACCTGGTCGAGCAATCTCGATGACTCGATACGGGCCTTCCCAGTTAAGATGCAATGCCGAGTGGCTGTTCCGATGTTTTGCCTGAGCACCAAGTTGTCGAGCTAAAAAACCCTGATTTTGACCTTTGAATTATGACAACGGGCTATACGTTGTTGATAAGCCACTACTCGAAGACAAGATATGTTCATTTTCTCTTCTAGGAGATCGAGGTCAAGTAATCGACTGCCACGTCCTTTTGCCATAGGTAGTGGTCTGATTATATCGATTCTCCATTGAGCGAAAGGCCAAGGACCGTCCATCGGCGTCATTTACTCAGACGGTAAATAAGGGAATGGAGAATATCGCTGATATTTGTTACATTTCTTTGAGAATTCGATAGCATCCGCCTTCATAGTAGGCCAATAGTATCATTGTCTCATTGCTTTGTTTGTTAGAGACCGTCCTTTGGGATGATTACCGCATGCCCCCTGGTGTATTTCATCTAGAACACGGTGTGCTTCTTCTGGATGGAGACACTTTAAATACAGTAAAGTAAAACTTTTACGTAACAATTTTTCATTTTGTAAGATGTACCTGGCAGCACGATAGCGAATTGTCGAGCTGATTTTTATCATCTGGGAGTCATCCGCTTTGGAGTAAAGGATGATGGGGTCCATCCAACAGGAATATAAAAGTAATGTGCGAGCTGCTCTGGAGCAACTTGATCGACACTCGGGGGTAGATAGATACTTGATAAGAACAGCTTGCGTCAGATCGGACTCAGGTGCAGAAGATAATTTTTCCAAAAAACCTGCGGGCTTGTTCTCCTCTCGAGGAATATGACTTATTTTATATTTGTTCAATTTGAGCGAGCAAGATGAGTACCTGAGATTTGTACGAAGCCATCCGCTCCTCGTTTGCCTCGAATTCGTTGAGCACTTGATATACAATGAGCTGAGAGTCGTTGTGAATGAGTAGGTTCCTTATTGCGTGTATATTTGCTAATTTGAGACCGACAATTAAGGCTTCATATTCCATTTCTTTGAGGCATGAGAGCTTTAACGTTACAACGATGGAATCCTTATGAGGGAAATGGATTCCTTTAGCATCTTCGTGAGAGAGAGAGATTGGATGATGGCTCCAAACTTAACGTGTTGGATGATTCCTCCACCCAATAAATAAGCTAAGGCTTCTGGCATGCCTTTCGAGTATATGCTTTTCCTGAGGCTTGGGAATCTCCTCCACAAGCCGAACCATTTGCAATGGGTGGAGTGGATGACCGCTAGCTGGATGATGAAGATCAGCTGGGCGGCGTTGATGGTTGCTGGCCCCACATTTGTTGACGAATGGTGATCCATTACGAGGTAAGATGAGGAAATCCAAGTCATTGATTAGTTTTGGGAGATTCAAATGATTTATGAACTCAAATACGAAGCAGGTCTCGAACTCTGGCGGGCTACATAACACGAAATAATGAAAAAGCTTTGGACGATCAAAGTTTTCCAAGAGCTTAGATCAAATAGACGGTTTGGATCAGGAACATGGGTTCCATCACTATAGAAGGTTTGGATGTCGCTGGTGGTGCGTGTGCTGGTTCATGAATGAAGGAGGCGTCCTAGCTGCTGGAGTGGATAGTTAAAGAGGATGGATTATCCATGCTGGATGTTAGATGATGCAAGTTCCACTGTTGGTTGACGGTGTCCTTAGCATGGAGTTGGAGGTGTGGTTGACCGCATGAGATGGATGAGCGGTTGCTGGGAAGAGCTTCATGTGCTACAACGGCTGGGTTTTTATTTGCTAGAGACGTTGTAGCTTGCTAGCTCTGATGGACGGTTGGATGGTGAAGTTGGTCCATGAGATCCGGATATGCTTAAGAATGATTGAATTGGAGGGGTTCTGCATGGAATACTAGAGGGAGATGTGTGCAACATTGCCGCTGGTGAGGAGCGAGTCCCGCTATGACGGATACTCTCGAAACAGATGCAGGAGCGTGATTTTGCTATGGACGTTAGGTGGGATCCACCGAGGAGTCTTATGAGAAATCCAAGTCGTTTATCAATTTTGGCAAATCAGAGTCTGTGACAAGGTTCTGGATGAGGCAACTTTGTGGCTGAGGTTTCTCATGCTGATGAACGGGGCAGATCTATGAGGTGTGATCAACGGCTGGGCTTTGAGGGGGTTGCATGTTCCAGACATATGCGGAATGTCGGAGCTGAGAAGATGTGATGGTTGCATGACATGTGAATGCAGATCCCGCTGGACAGAGAGGATGGACGCCCATCTACATCGTTGGTTGATCAGGTGCTGATGATTGAAGATGGCCCACCTGTTGGGTGCTGATGATGTCCACCATTAGGTTGGATGTTTACACTTATGAAGGCTAGGTAACGTGGAATCAGGAACGTTGGATGAGGGGTTGTACACTTATGATGCACTGGTCTCTGGAAGACGGGATGTACATGCAAGATGAAGGCCATCGATGATGGGTGCGACGTCCTTAACTGATGGACGACTGAGCGGCTTGGTGGAGATGTGGGCCCCTCCTGACGTTGGAGTGCTGGAGAGGAAGCTAAGACTGGTGGAGATGCACGTAAATGATCCACCAACTCTTGGTTGAGCATGTGTGGTAGATGATGCTAACCATTGATTAGGTAAAAGGGAGAAGATGACTGAACAACGAAGGAAGAAATAGGCGAGAACAATTTAGTCATTCCCACAGACGGCGCCAATCTGTTAACGCCAAAAATTGGCTAACAGATGTTGGTCATAAACCAACTTTGATTCTTCGTCGTCTGACCTCCAATCGGAGATGAATGGTGTAGATTAGGGAACCTGCAATCACCAAGAAAGGTTATGACCACTGCTGGTTGGCTCGGCTTATGGCCCTCCGATGGTAAAATCAGTACGGGTACTGTGATAGTAAGATGAAGTGTGAAATGTAGGCTTAGAGATTGTGTACCTTTATCATCTGTGAGGTCATCTATTTATGCAGATCTGGGTGATCCAGTCTGTTACGCAAGCTGTTAAGATTAGTACTGATTTCATGGGATAAGAAGCTTATCTTGTTAATCCTTGGATAAGGAAGTAGTCAAAACATTCTAGACATCTAGCTGATTACGTCTCTAGATATTCGGAACTATGAATAGATATAAACCAAAATCGGCCTATACGGGCTGCTGGTTCTATGAGCTGAAGGACGTCCTCGCCAGAAACCAGAGACTAGAGACCAGAGCTGCTCACATGACGGAAGCTGCTCATATCAAGAGTGCTCGCATGTGAAGATGCGACCCCTTCGTCGAGCACGAGCCGGGCTGGTCGCATTTTGGAGATGTGACCCCTTTCTTCGAGCACGAGCCGGGCTGGTCGCATTTTGGAGATGCGACCGCGATTCCTCACTTCTCTTTAAAGCCAAATTTGTCTACAACAATCACGTTAGAGGAGCCTTCAAACTATGCTGAACCAGGGTCCTCCAACCGGTCGCTGGTAGTGGCCGACTAGTTGGACAATGGACAGAGTTTTCACAGTTGGTCTCTGGACAATTTTTTAGCATTCCAAACTGGTTGCCAACCAGTTGACAGTTGTGGCTGAACGGGACGAATTTAGAAGTTTCCTCTCTGGATAGTTTTTTGCTATTTTCAACCAGTCGGCAGTATGGTGGTGTTATATATGGTTACACAAATCTATGTAAGATGTTTCTATTTTCGAATTGTTTGCTATATATATAGCTCTAATCCAGACTTAGAAGGTATCCTAAGGTGTCCAAGGTTTTCTAATTGTATTAAGGTGTGGGGAGAAGGTTTTGAGAGAGAGAGAGAGAGAGAGAGAGAGAGAGCTTGGGTTTTCTCTTGGGTTTTTTCTTGCTTGTGAGTGTTTCATCTTTATAATCTTCTGAGTCATAGTAAATTCGCTTTGTGCCGTGGTTTTCTACCCATAAGGGTTTTACCACGTAAAATCGGATTGTCTTTGTGTGGTTGATTGAGTGTAGGTGTGTGTAGACACCCCACCTTTGGCTACAAGGCTGTTTGAGATGGTTGAATGAATGGAGGTCCATACCCCCAAATTCTATATTTAAAACTAGTTAAACTCACCCTTGCAAGCCCCAATCCATAGCCCAACTCAAACTTGGACCCAGTCAACTCACCCCTAAACATCAGCCCGAAAAACCACCCATAAGAAAATTCAGTCCAAAAATTTCCTAAAAAGCCAACTTAGTGAGTCAGCCCACTAAGTCAAATAACTGAGTCAACTCACTAGGTCAGCCCAGTCCTTGCACCTAGTTGAATCACCTAGTCAAACCTAGTTGACTCACCTAGTTCCAAGTCGTAGCTTCAGAGCAGCTCTGAACCTCGAACCTGAGGCTTTCTTGCTTAAGGTTCGGAGGCTGTACGCTTTGAAGCTGGAGCAAGGTAGTCATACAAACAGCCCACAAAGGGCTGCCCAAACCTATTTAAGAGAGTTGCCACTCTTCGCAGCTATAAATACCCCATCCCTCTTTCGCTTCTATCATCCCTCAACCACTCAGAAAATCCAGAAATTCTGAAGTCCATCTCCATCCCCTTAGCCCATTCGTCCACTCAGGAGAGCCCGAGTAAGAAGAGTCTAGCCGTGGCCCAGCCTAGCCTGACCCAGGTTCAAGCCTCTCAAGCTACCTAAGTCCAGATCTTAGATACTCGAAGTCAATCCTTGTGATACCTCTATCCATCTAGCTACTCTTATACCAGTTTCATATCATTCGCATTTAACATAGTACAACATTTATTATTCTTCCAACCCCCCAGCTTATCATTCCACTACAAGCACTTGATCAGGTCTTAGCGTATACTCTGGGGTTTGCCGGCTCGCTTGGAATTTGCCCATCAGAAACTCTGACCAGTCAAACACACATCATGCATCTTGCATAAAGCACCTGTCAGTTCAAGCGTATGTTCTAGGCTTGCCTATCTAATTGGAACCTGCCATAAAAAACTCTTACTGTTCAAACCCATATTCATACATCATATCATTCATGAGAATGTACGAAAAATAATTCAGACTTTCAAGTATTAGTTCGATTCTGTGAAGTAAAGACCGTACTTCGGTATGGGAAGAGTGGGTGCCTAACCCCTTCCCACCCTATAACCGTGATCCCTTACCTCAAATCTCTGACCACAGATAAAAAAGAGTCATTTTAGATAAATGAATTTTCAGATTCCATTCTCTAACGTTTCTACGGGGTCTAGCTGATTGTAGATTTAAAGTAACTAGCTAGTGGCGACTCTAGTCTTATACGAACTCATCCAAACACATCTAGTTTAACCCAACGATAACACGACAACTAAAAAAACCCTCGAGAAAGAGGCGAGCCAGTGGCAACAGCGATTTGCGCAACCCCTTTCCGATAGGAGGATTGGAAGCGCGGAAAGGCAAGCATCCACAGTGTGATTGCGTTGTGTTACTCGTTTAATTTCATACTCTATGTGTTTGGTTTGCTTCCTCTGCGAGCCGATTTTTTCCCTAACAGGTGATATCAAAGTTATCGTTGGGGTGGAGTAAAAATCAAAATCTGAGACGAGTAGCATGGTAACTAGCGCGAAGTTCGACATAGAAAAGTTCTCCGACAAAAACAACTACAAACTATGGAAGGTGAAGATCGAAGCCCTCCTAGTTCAGCAAGGGCTCAAAAAGGATCTTGGAAAGCAACCTAAGGCTATGAAAGAGGATGAGTGAAAAAAACTCGATAAGAAGGCTAAAACCTCAATCCTATTGTTGTTCGCTCACCTCAAGTGCAAGGCTTGCGATGTAGTAATAACTCGGTAAGACCGAGGTCAATCCACAAGGAATTAGGGTAAACCAATTCAAACCATTCTAGCAACTTCAAATTCAACAATTTTATAATTCAATTAAGAAAAGCTAAGTAAAATAGTAGCTTTTAAAAAATTCTGATAATTAATGGAATTAAGGCCTCAAGGATTCACTTGTAGTAGTCCCATGTGAATTCATTCATCCAAGCATAAACACAACTAGATTCGAAGTTCTATCTCTCATCTAGTTGGAAGATTAAGCATTCAAACACAAACAATCCCACTTAAGTCAGAAAATAAGATTCTAGTTCTAATGAAGCATATAGAATTCAAACATGTAGCCTTCGAAGTAACAGTAATGCCAAGAGACTATGGCATGCTCTAGGGTTACTACAATTCGAATCTAATCAATCCAAACATGGCCATCTCAGAGAATTGTAAGGAATTCATGTCCAAAGCACATGAACTCTCATAAAACATCCAAAAATACCAACTTTATTCAAACTAAAACTTTAAAAATCCAACTTTAAGTAAAGTACTTGAATCAAACGAATTCTACATGAAAACCAACTACAAGCTTCACCTCAAAGGACTCGAGCATGTTTACCTCGAAGAGCTCATCCTCCTCCTCATTCCTTTTTTTTTGCACATGTGGAACACGTTTACCTCTAATTACATTTGATGTGGCCAAGAATGGGCGGCCTAAAATCGCTGGTATTTGAGTGCTAGTATCCATAACCAGTTGCGTGTCCAGGACGATGAAATCCACCGGGTAGTAGAATTTGTCGACTTGGACCAATACATCCTAAATCATCCCTCTCGGTACATGGATGGATCTATCAGTGAGTTGCAATGTGGTTTTGGTGGGTTTTAATTCACCAAGACCCAATTGCTCATATGCCGAGTATAGGATCAAATTTACGCTTGCCCCTAAATCTAGTAATGCACGCTTAATCCGGTAGTCACCAATGATACATGAGATTGCGAGACTACCGGGATCCTTTTATTTTGTAGGGATCTTTTGGGTGAGAATGGCACTCACTTGCTCATTCAAAAAGGCATTTCGTTGCACATTGTATATGCGTTTGGTTTTGCATAAGTCCTTTAGAAACTTGGCATAAGAGGGGATTTGTTTAATGGCATCAAGCAATGGAATGTTAATCTTAATATGTCTGAAAACCTTTAAAATATCATGAGAGTTTGGGAGAGATTTTGGAGAAACCAATCTCGAAGGGATTGGTGCTATGGGCTTGTGAACGCGTTCTGTTTTTTGTGGGGTTAAGCTAGGTCCATCCTCATTCTCAGGAATTATCGGATCATTAGGCTTATCGGCCTTCACCAGAATAGATTTGTCCACTTGCTTACCACTTCTAAGAGTGGTGATGGATTTTGCTTGCTCCACATGTTGGTTGGAGAGGTTAAGGGTGCTGATTTTATGTGCTAGTTAAGGATTGGGCTGAGGTTGGGCTGGAAATGTCTCTTCCTAGCATTCAAGCATCCCTTAATCTCATCAATCAATATTTTAAGCTCTTGGAATATTTGCTGATTTGATTGATTAATTTGTGTTTGCCCTTGCATAAACGCCTTTAAAGTGTCATCCATTGAGAATTGAGGTGGCGCCATGTTTTACATGGGTGGCCCTCCTTGAGAGTTGGTAGGATTAGCCGTGGGACCATTCCTCTAACTGAAATTTGGATGGTTCTTCCAAGTAGAGTTGTACGTGTTACCTACCGGTCCATTAAAAAGCCGTTGATAACCATATGTGGTGTTTGCTTCTCTTGTAACACCTCTTGAAACGCAGGAATTGTAGGACAATGTTGTATAGAGTGTACATTAGCGCACATAATTCCGCACACGTTTTCAATGACTTCCATGGACTTAGAAACTCCACTTTTACTTACTTTCATGGCCTCGACTTTTTCTGTGAGGTTTGCTATCCTTACGTTTACATCATTTGCCTCCTTAAAGTTGTAAATCCCTCATTTCTCTTTTTGTTGAGGAGGCTTGAGGTTACTAGACTTGTCCGAGGTATCCCATGATTGGGCATTCTCGGCTAACATGTCTAAGTAACTCCATGCCTCATCTGGATTTTTGCTCATGAACTGGCCATTGCACATCATCTCTACAAATTAGCGCATGTTGGAATGCAATCCATCATAAAAGAAGTTTATAATTCGCCAACTTTCGTAGCCATGATGTAGGAAAGTGGGTAAGAGCTCCTTAAACCTTTTCCAACTTTGAAAGAACGACTCACCCTCTTTACCCAAAAAGTTCATGATAGATCTTTGAATGGTGTTAGTTTTATGAGCCGGGAAGAACTTTTTCAAGAATTCTTGGGTCATCTCAGTCCATGTCCCTATCGAATGTGGTCTAAGAGAGTGGAGCCAACCTTTGGCTCTTTCTTTCAATGAGAAGGGAAACAATCTAAATTTGATGACATCTCTAACACATTGTTGTATTGTAAAGTAGCAACAACCTCATCAAACTCTTTTAAGTGTAGATATGAGCTCTCAGAATCTATCCCATAGAACTTATGTAAAAGTTGAATTACCCCCAGCTTTATATCAATGTTCCCCCCGGTGGTTGGTAAAACCACACATGAGGGTGTAGTCGTACGGACCAGTTGTAAGTAGTCACTGTAAAGCTCACATTGGAGGAGTATTGTGCACCTCATTGTCTCCTACTCCCTCTTGATTCGCATTTGTAGTTGGAGTAGAAGGGGGAGAATTCCTTAACGGTGTTTGATCCATACTCTTCGAACTTTCACAATGTTCTATGTATTTTCTAACTCGTCTTTGAATAGAAAGTGGTTCAACTAAACCACCCTCGGTTTGGAGACACTTTGTGTGATCACGTTCCCAACGAGACATAAACCACACAAACTAAATCTAAATCTAAATCCTAGATCCTAAAAGTAAAATTTGAAAATAAAATTAAAATTCTAGTAAAGCTAAAAACTGAGAATTGAAAGAGTCTAAGTTAGAAGGATTATACCCGATATGCTTGAACTAGAAGAACTTCCTACAAAACAAAACAAACTTTGTTAGTTTTAGAATTAAGAAAAAACTAGTCCTAGAAAAGCAGTAAACCCTAATTAATTATACTCTATAGCTACTAAAACAATTTAGAACCATTTAACCTAGATTCCCTGGCAACGACGCCAAAAACTTGTTCGCTCGCCTCAATTGCAAGGCTTGCGATGTAGTAATAACTCGGTAAGACCGAGGTCAATCCACAGGAAATTAGGGTAAACCAATTCAAACCATTCTAGTAACTTCAAATTCAAGCAATTTTATAATTCAATTAAGAAAAGCTAAGTAAAACAGTAACTTTTAGAAAATTCTGATAATTAATGGAACTAAGGACCTCAAGGATCCACTTGTAGTAGTTCCATGTAAATTCATTCATCCAAGCATAAACACAACTAGATTCGAAGTTCTGTCTCTCATCTAGTTGGAAGATTAAGCATTCAAACACAAACAATCCTACTTAAGTCAAAAAATAAGATTCTAGTTACTAAGGAAGTACATAGAATTCAAACATGTAGTCTTCGAAGTAACATCCATGCCAAGAGACTATGACATGCTCTAGGGTTACTACAATTCGAATCTAATCAATCCAAACATGGCCATCTCAGAGAATTGCAAGGAATTCATGTCCGAAGCACATGAACTCTCATAAAACATCCAAAAATATCAACTTTATTCAAACTAAAACTTTAAGTAAAGTACTTGAATCAAACGAATTCTACATGAAAACTAACTACAAGCTTCACCTCTTAGCCTTAGTTAAGAGGTTCTAGCCGAGCATCATCATGCTACAACTAAAAATAATGAAAAGTAACTAGAAAACATGAAAAAACTGGATTTGAGAGAGTTGTAGACGCTCCACGATGATCCTCTTCACCTCCCACGAGTTCTCAAGCCTTCTATGATGAGTTTAGATCCACCCCTAGGTGTCCTTTTATAGCATTGAAGCTCCACCACCTCAGAAGGTTCCAGAATTGCGTAAGGAGTTACGCACTTATGTAGAAAAATTCAGAACAGTCTGTTGTGTGGTTGACCGGTCAGGCAACCGGTCATAGCCTCTGGCCAACCAGTTGGATTTGCCTCTTTTTGGTCGAGAGAGGTTTTACTTAAAATCTCCATAGCTCAGGAATATACGACCGGTCGAACGACTAGTTGATTTTGAGTGTTTTTCGTCTAGCAAGGTCAACAACACGGGGCCTATTGATTTTAAATTTCCGGCCGGTTGGCAGTGCATGTTTTTCTGCAACTTTTTCTTCTTTCTTCTCTTTCTCCCTTGCATCTTTCTTCCACCATTTGGCATGTATTCTTTTAATCTTCAATGCATACAAAGGGGCTCATTTGGCATCAAATTGATGAAGTCTTTCTCTCATTCCTACAAATACAAAACATGTATTAGATTAGTCTTTTAAACATGCAAACCATGCATAATGTGTGATGAATTGGGGTTAGAATATGCACAATTCAGAGCTCAACAATATTGCCTGATGGATGGTGTCTTCTATCACGTTGTGAAGGAGAAGACTACAACTTATACAATGACTAAGCTAGAGAAAGTATATGCGAAGAAATCTTTAGAGAACCGAATGTATCTGATGATGCAACTTTTCACCTTGAAGATGGTGGAGGGGACAGATATGGAGGACCATATTAGCACGTTCAATCGGCTAGTTTGTAAGTTGGTAGAGATAGATGAACCAATGAAGGATAAATATCAAGCATACATCTCGTTGAATTCTCTTCCAAATTCATAGCAGTCATTCAGAGACTCTTTGCGCGCAAGGAGGGAGACCATTAATGTTGAGACCAGTTATCTCAGCCCTCTAATCGAAGGCGATGAGAAAGAAAAGCGATGACATGTGTTATAGCCAAAAAGCGGTGGTCGAAGATATCAGAGATCCAAGACCCGCGAGCGCCTTTACTATGATGTTTAATCTAAGAGCCCTTATGGTCGAGGTTTGCATATCATAAAAGTACGATGTACGCTCCCGAACATGCGAGCTGGCCTTGGTCGCTGGTCATCGGATGAAGGTATTCTCATAATTGGTCCGTCTTTACTCCTTAGTCGCAAAACAAAGGTCCTGCATGCGATCAGCTCGGCTCGTGGTCGTAGAAAGGGTTTGTATGTCTACGAACGAGCAGTCCAATTTAAGGATGTTAAATGAGGTTACCCTCGAGGCGTATAATCACTACCTCTCAGCATCAGTTTGTATAAGATTAATTTTGGTTCATCCTTATCCATAACTCTGAGCATCTACATCGAGAGATGTAATCGATTAGACGTCCAAGGTTGTTAGGCCATCCCATTATCCACGGATTAACGAGATAAGCATCATATCCCTTATAATCAGCAGTGATCTTAACAGGTTGCGTCATAGATTGGATCACCTGAATCTATATAAATGGATGGCCCCGATAAATGAGAAAGGTACACAATCTCTAAGCTCATATCCCGTTGTTTACTTTACAATCATGTCCCGTCTGACTTAAGCTTTGGAGGGCCATCGGCTAGACGCCAGCCACCCTTAATTTTCTCTTGTATTCTTTCAGATTTGCAAAGAAGCTGGATTGAAGGAAGGTGAACAGTCTGGAGGATCCTGTTACCAAATCCGACATCAACAACGTGAGTTCTCATTCATCCTCAGAAGCACTGATTACGAGGGGAGGAAATTCTGAGCACGATGAGAGATATTTTAAATCGAGATCTAAAGGTAGGGGCAGAGGGAAGGCTAAGGTGTGGTGCTGGAATTATGGATAGGAAAGCCACATGAAGGGGATTGTCGGAATCGCAAATTAAAGGAAGAGAAGTACGAAAATTCTTTTGGGGAGGGAGCTAATACCGTAGAGGACGGTGGTGATGTTTATGAAGTATCGACTGTATCCGGCAATGGTTCCTTCGATGGAGAGTGAACCTTAGATTCAGGTGCATCATGTCACGTTTGTCCTGACCGGAGTTCATTCATGACATGTTGTAGACAAATTTAGCTTTAAAGAGAAGTGAGGAATCGCGGTCGCATCTCCAAAATGCGACCAGCCCGGCTCGTGCTCGAAGAAAGGGGTCGCATCTCCAAAATGCGACCAGCCCGGCTCGTGCTCGAAGAAAGGGGTCGCATCTTCAAAATGCGACCAGCCCGGCTCGTGCTCGAAGCAAGGGGTCGCATCTCCAAAATGCGACCAGCCCGGCTCGTGCTCGACGAAGGGGTCGCATCTTCAGATGCGAGCACTCTCGATATGAGCAGCTTCCGTCATGTGAGCAGCCTTGGTCTCTGGTCTCTGGTCTCTAGTCTTTGGTCTCTGATCTCTGTCTCTGGTCTCTGCTCTCTGCTCTCTGGTCTCTGGCGAGGATGTCCTTCAGCTCATAATACCAGCAGCCTATATAGGCCGATTTTGGCTTGTTTCTATTTGTAGCTCCGAACCATGGGAGATCTCCATCAAGAGACGTAATCAGTTAGACGTGTAAAGTGGTTAGGCCATCCCCTTATCTAAGGGTTAACAGGATACGTGCCTTATCCCCTGAAATCAGCAATGATCTTAACAGCTTGCGTAACAGACTGGATCACCCGGATCTGCATAAATAGATGACTTCACAGATGATAAAGGTATACAATCTCTAAGCCTACCTTTCACACTTCATCTTACTATCACAGTACCCGTACTGACTTTGCCATCGGAGGGCCATAAGCCGGGCCAACTGGCGGTGGTCCTAACCTTTCTTGGTGATTGCAAGTTCCCCAATCTACACCATTCATCTCCGATTGGAGGTCAGACGACGAAGAATCAAAGTTGGTCTCTGACCAACATCTGTTAGCCAATTTTTTACGTTAATAGATTGGCGCCGTCTGTGGGAACGACTAAATTGTTCTCGCCTATTTCTTCCTTCGTCGTTCAGTCATCTTCTCCCTTTTACCTAATCAACGGTTAGCATCATCTACCACACATGCTCAACGAAGAGTTAGTGGATCATTTCACACGTTCATCTCCACCAGTCTCATCTTCCTCTCCAGCACTCCAACGTCAGGAGGGGCCCACATCTCCACCAAGCCGCTTAGTCGTCCATCAGTTAAAGACGCCGCACCCATCATCGATGGCCTTCATCTTACATGTACATCCCGTCTTCTAGAGACCAGGGCATCATAAGTGTACAACCCCTCATCCAACGTTCCTGATTCCACGTCACCTAGCCTTCATAAGTGTAAACATCCAACCTAATGGTGGACATCATCAACGCCCAACAGGTGGGCCATCTTCAATCATCAGCACCTGATCAACCAACGATGCAGATGGGCGTCCATCCTCTCTGTCCAGCGGGATCTGCATTCACATGTCATGCAACCATCACATCTTCTCAGCTCCGGCATTCCGCAGCTGTCTGGAACGTGCAACCCCCTCAAAGCCCAGCCGTTGATCACACCTCATAGATCTGCCCCGTTCATCAGCATGAGAAACCTCAGCCACAAAGTTGCCTCATTCAGAACCTTGTCATAGACTCTGATCTGCCAAAATTGATAAACGACTTGGATTTCTCATAAGACTCCTCGATGGATCCCACCTAACGTCCATAGCAAAATCGCGCTCCTGCATCTGTTTCGAGAGTATCCGTCATAGCGGGACTCGCTCCTCACCAGCGGCAATGTTGCACACATCTCCCGCCGGTAGTCCGTGCAGAACCCCTCCAATTCAATCATTCTTAAGCATATCCAGATCTCACGGACCAACTTCACCATCCAACCGTCCATCAGAGCCAGCAAGCTACAACGTCTCCAGCAAATAAAAACCCAGCCGTTGTAGCACATGAAGCTCTTCCCAGCAACCGCTCATCCATCTCATGTGGTCAACCACACCTCCAACTCCATGCTAAGGACACCGTCAACCAACAATAGAGCTTGCATCATCTAACATCCAGCATGGATAATCCATCCTCTTTAACTATCCACTCCAGCAGCTAGGACGCCTCCTTCGTTCATGAACCAGCACACGCACCACCAACGACATCCAAACCTTCTATAGTGATGGAACCCATGTTCCTGATCCAAACCGTCCATTTGATCCAAGCTCTTGGAAAACTTTGATCGTCCAAAGCTTTTTCATTATTTCCTGTTATGCGGCCCGCCAGAGTTCGAGACCTGCTTCGTATTTGAGTTCACAGATCATCTGAATCTCGCAAAACTAATCAATTACTTGGATTTCCTCATCTTACCTCGTAATGGATCACCATTCGTCATCACATGTGGGGCCAGTAACCATCAACGCCGCCAAGCTGATCTTCATCATCCAGCTAGCGGTCATCCACTCCATCCATTGTAAATAGTTCGGCTTGTGGAGGAGATTCCCAAGCCTCAGGAAAAGCATATACTCGAAAGGCATGCCAGAAGCCTTAGCTTATTTATTGGGTGGAGGAATCATCCAACACGTTAAGTTTGGAGCCATCATCCAATCTCTCTCTCTCACGAAGATGCTAAAGGAATCCACTTCCCTCATGAGGATTCCATCGTTGTAGCGTTAAAGCTCTCATGCCTCAATGAAACGGAATATAAAGCCTTAATTGTCGACCTTCAATTAGCAAATATACAAGCAATAAGGAACCTACTCATTCACAACGACTCTCAGCTCGTTGTATATCAAGTGTTCAACGAATTCGAGGCAAAGGAGGAGCAGATGGCTTCGTACAAATCTCAGGTACTCATCTTGCTCGCTCAAATTGAACAAATATAAAATAAGTCATATTCCTCGAGAGGAGAACAAGCCCGCAGGTTCTTTGGAAAAATTATCTTCTGCACCTAAGTCCGATCTGACACAAGCTGTTCTTATCGAGCATCTATCTACCCCGAGTGTCGATCAAGTTGCTCCAGAGCAGCTCGCACATTACTTTTATATTCCTGTTGGATGGACCCCATCATCCTTTACTCCAAAGCGGATGACTCCCAGATGATAAAAATTAGCCCGACAATTCGCTATCATGCTGCCAGGTACATCTTACAAAATAAAAAATTGTTACATAAAAGTTTTACTTTACTGTATTTAAAGTGTCTCCATCCAGAAGAACCACACCGTGTTCTAGATGAAATACACCAGGGGGCATGCGGTAATCATCCCAAAGGACGGTCTCTAGCAAACAAAGCAATGTGACAATGATACTATTGGCCCACTATGAAGGCGGATGCTATCGAATTCTCAAATAAATGTAACAAATATCAGCGATATTCTCCATTCCCTCATTTACCGTCTGAGTAAATGACGCCGATGGACAGTCCTTGGCCTTTCGCTCAATGGAGAATCGATATAATCAGACCATTACCTGTGGAAAAAGGACGTGGCAGTCGATTACTTCACCTCGATCTCCTAGAAGAGAAAATGAACATATCTTGTCTTCGAGTAGTAGCTTATCAACAATGTATAGTCCGTTGTCATAATTCGAAATTCAAAATCAGGGTTTTTTAGCTCGACAACTTGGTGCTCAGGCAAAACATCGGAACAGCCACTCGGTTATTGCATCTTAACTGGGAAGGCCCGTATCGAGTCATCGAGATTGCTCGACCAGGTACATATTATCTAGAAGATATGCGAGGAAGACCCTTATGTCACCCTTGGCACATGGAACATTTACTCTGATATTTTTCATAAAGCATGTGAATATTGGACCATTCTTAAATAAAGACGATCTCTCTCATTCTAGCTGTTCAGCTATGAAATCTATAACTTGGTCGCTACTCCATTTTTTGGACCCGAATAGCCCCGAAGGGAATACATACATTCTCTTGGCCAATCTTCTGCCCTTGGTAGAATCAAAGCCTCAATCGATAGATCAGTCTATCTCTATGCGGATATGGTCGCCAAGACCTCCCAGATTGAGCCCAACTCATTTTCATGAGTTAAGTAACACATTATAGCATGAAGTGACTAAGTCATCTGCTCACCGCAGGGCCAAAGACTCAATTGATAGGCCAGCCTATCTCTATGCAGAAAGCTGGCACTTATAGATGCATGCTCAATCATGTACGGCTTCTCCTCCGAAAATAGGCGGTTACATATACATACAAGTCCTTCGCGTAGCTCCTCAACACTAAGGAAAGTCATTATCAGATTGTTCGATAGCGAACCTTGTTCGCTTCCCCAAGTGTAGGGTTGCGATGTAGTAATAAATCTCGGTAAGACCGAGGTCGATCCACAGGGAAAGAAGTAAACAATTTCAACTACTCTAATAACTAGAATCTAAGAAGTTTAAAAAAGTAGTTTTTCACATGAAATAGGAAAATCTGAAATTAAGAAGAACTAGAGCATCAAGGATCCACTTGTAGTAGTCCAATGCCAATCTATTCATCCAAGTACAACACAATTAGAATCAAAGTCCTATCTCTCATCTAATTGGAAGATATAACATTCAAGCACAACAATCCCACTTAAATCTGGAAATCAGATTTCTAGTTCTAATGAAGCACATAGAACTTGAACTTGTAGCCTTCGGAGTAACAGCCATGCCTATGGACTATGGCATGCTCAAGGGTTACTACAATTCGAATTCAAACAACCCAATCATGGTAATCTTAGAGAATTGCAAGGAACTCATGTCCGGAGCACACAAACTCTCACAAAACTTCTAAAAAACCAAACTTTATTCAAACTAGAACTTCAAAATCTAAAATTAAGAAAAGGGTACTTGAAATAAAAGAATTAAAGCATTGGAACCAACTACAAATTTCACCTCTAGCTCTAGCTAAGAGGTTAGCTAAGGAAAAACATATTAAAACTAGAACTAGAACTAAGAAAATGAAGAAAAACTAGCTGGAGGAGGCTAGGTAGTCTCCTGGGACTTGAACTCCTTGCTTCCCACGTCCTTGGTGATTTGGAATAGAAGAGAGCACCTCCTTTTATAGTGCAGCAATAGTACAGCAACATAGCAGAATTTGTTTCGCCTGGTACGGCTTAACCAATGGTCGGATTGCCTTCAAATTTGGTTGTAGCTTCCTTGTAATGTGATCTTCCAAATAGATGATTTAGATTTCCAAGATTATTCTCTGAATGGGCCCACCAATCACATCACCGACCGCCTCTAAAAATCGCGCACTTTGGGTACCTTCAGAACCAGTCCTTGCTTTCAACGCTCCGGAGTGTACAGATGTCGGATTGATCCCAAATTTTGAACATTGGTAGAAAACTTCATCCTCTACATGATAGACGGATTAGATTGTCCAAAACAATCGCAGAATATGGTCTGAAAATTAGAACACTTCGGGCTTTTATAAACTCTGCGCAGTTGGATCTTTCTGGATGGTCCATCTTTCTTCAACCGGTACGATCAAACCACACATCCTTTTGATCTGAAACTTTTGTGGTTATTCATATATGGATGTGTTCTAAAAGATGGTCAAAGTAGATTCTTCATATCATCAATGATGGGTCACCTGGACCGGCCCAGAGTGGAACAGCGAAATCTGGAACTTTCTGGACAGTTCGTATTGTTTTGGCCACGACGATCAATCCGTAGCTCCGATCGACACGAAACCACTTGGGTTAGTTCGGCGTCGAGCTCCTCTTCGACATGGATGTGTTGGATTTTCAAATATCATCAATATGGCTTCAGAAAAGTGGTCCAAAAAACCAGAAACGGGAATGGCCTGCTGTATGCAATCTGGAAGTTGAACTTTGCATGGCCGACCGGTCACGACCAGTTGGACAGGGCTGGCCGACCGGTCATGACCGGTCGGACAAAGCTGGCCTTGCTCCAGGGAGTGCATCCGACCGGTCATGACCGGTCGGGCCTTCTTGGCCGACCGGTCTTGACCGGTCGGACCCAGTTTTGCTTGTTTTTCTTCTTTCTTTTCTTCTCTCCTTCCTCTCTCTTTGCTTTCTTCTTTCTTTGGTCCACCTTGGGCCTTCATCAAAGGCTCCAAATGGCCCCTTTTTGGCCTCTAATTGAGTGAAGTCCGCTCTCATCCCTACAATCACAAAACATGCATTAGATGGGCCTTTTAATCATGAAAACCATGCATACCATGTCATGTAGTGGGCAATGCAACGTATAAATTGGAGGTTCAACAAGCCTCGTCCGTTTATAGTTCATCTCAGATCCCCGAGCAATGTCATCCGATCAACATGCGAGCAGCTCGGCTAGTGAGCACTCTGGACATATGACCACTCTCGTCATGAGCACTCCGGACATATGACCACGCTCGTCATGAGCACTCCTGACATGTGAGCAGCTCCCGAACATACGACTAACATTATGGCCTTTGGGGTTGGAGCCTGCTTCGGACTCCTAGTTGCCAGAGATGTAAAACCATTTTTCCTCCATCTATGGCAATTGGAGGAGGGGTTCCCCAGAATGAAGTTATTTCGGTGCCAAAAGCAAAGCCATTCTGTTGTTATTTATACCCTGCAGCCATTCTGAATGAAGGCTAGACAGCCATTCTTTTGTTATTTATACCCTGCAAATTCGAAAATGAAGAAAATTCTGCAGGGTATGATATTTATACGCAATCATTTCTTTGATTTGGTTGACACGCGGCAGCCTCTCATCCAGCACGACAGACGAACGGGCACAAGCATTAAATACGAAAACACGTGGTGACCGACGCCTCATTTCTTGCGGCAGGAAAAGATGCGTAAAAGCTGGCCATCATAAATGAAGAATCATGTTAAATGAATCATGCGCGATTCTCTCCCAGCAGTCAGCTACGCATACAAGCAAAACCCTTAACATAGTTCCTCAACGCCAAGGGTTTGGGGGGCACTTGTTGTAGACAAATTTGGCTTTAAAGAGAAGTGAGGAATCGTGGTAGCATCTCCAAAATGCGACCAACCTGGCTTGTGCTCGAAGAAAGGGGTCGCATCTCCAAAATGCGACCAGCCCGGCTCGTGCTCGAAGCAAGGGGTCGCATCTCCAAAATGCGACCAGCCCGGCTCGTGCTCGACGAAGGGGTCGCATCTTCAAATGCGAGCACTCTCGATATGAGCAGCTTCCGTCATGTGAGCAGCCCTGGTCTCTGGTCCCTGGTCTCTAGTCTTTGGTCTCTGATCTCTGTCTCTGGTCTCTGCTCTCTGCTCTCTGGTCTCTGGCGAGGTTGTCCTTCAGCTCATAGTACCAGCAGCCTATATAGGCCGATTTTGGCTTGTTTCTATTTATAGCTCCGAACCATGGGAGATCTCCATCAAGAGACGTAATCAGTTAGACGTGTAAAGTGATTAGGCCATCCCCTTATCTAAGGGTTAACAGGATAAGTGCCTTATCCCCTGAAATCAGCAGTGATCTTAACAGCTTGCGTAACAGACTGGATCACCCGGATCCGCATAAATAGATGACCTCACAGATGATAAAGGTACACAATCTCTAAGCCTACCTTTCACACTTCATCTTACTATCACAGTACCCGTACTGACTTTGCCATCGGAGGGCCATAAGCCGAGCCAACTGGCGGTGGTCCTAACCTTTCTTGGTGATTGCAGGTTCCCCAATCTACACCATTCATCTCCGATTGGAGGTCAGACGACAAAGAATCAAAGTTGGTCTCTGACCAACATCTGTTAGCCAATTTTTTGCGTTAACATGACATATAGAGCATATGATGGTGGATTAGTGTTTGTGGGCGATGGTTACGCTCGCAAGGTGGTGGGTATTGGTTTGATATGCATCAGGATGTTCGATGGGATCGAACAAATCCTAGAAGATGTGAAGCATGTCCCTAAGATGAAGAAGAATGTGATCTCTCTCGGTGCACTTGAGGCGAAAGGGTGCAAGTTCATCAGCCGCGATCGGTATTGTAAAGTGATGAAATGGGCACTCGTGTGGATGAAGGCATAGAGGTGTGGCCATCTTTATAAGGTGATTGGGAGCATTATTCATGGTGGAGCCGTGGGATCGACAACAAGAACCACAGTTACTCATATGTGGCAAGTGCCCAAGGTCCACATGAGAAGAGCGATAAGGGGTGTGAAAGTGCGAGGATAAAGTTGATGGAGGCATGAGAAGTAGTAGAGCAATGTTGAAGTTGAGATGAAGAAAGCAAGGAACGTTGAATTCGATGATTGAACCCTCGGTGGAGATTGTTGGAGGAGCCTTCAAACTATGATGAAATAGGGTCCTCCGATCAATCGCTGGTAGTGGCCGACCAGTCGGGTAATGGACAGAGTTTGCACAGTTGGTCTCTGGATAGTTTTTGGGCATTCCAGACCGGTCGTTGACGGATTAGCAGGATGCTCTAACCGGTTAGCAGTTGTGGTTGAACGGGACGAATTTAGAAGTTTCCTCTCTGGACAGTTTTTTGCTATTTCTGATCAGTCGACAGTAGGCTCCGACCGGTCTACAATATGGCGTTGTTATGCATGGTTATGCAAATCTGTGTAAGATGTTTCTATTTTCAGGTTGTTTGCTACATATATGGCTTTAATCCGGACTTAAATGGTATCCTGAGGTGTCAAAGGTTTCCAAATTATATTAAGGTGTGGGGAAAGGGTTTAGAGAGAGAGAGAGAGAGCTTGGGTTTTTCCTTACTTGTGGGTGTTTCACCTTTATAATATTCTGATTCATAGTAGATTCACGTTGTGCCGTGGTTTTTTTACCCCTAGGGGATTTTTCCACATAAAATCAGATTGTCTTTATGTGGTTGATTGCGTGTGGGTGTGATTGCGTTGTGTTGCTCGTTTGATTCCATACTCTGTATTTGGTTTACTTCTGCTGCAGGCCAGTTTTTCCCCAATAGATCATTCTCATAGAGTCATGCAGCCTGAATAAGCCAGATGTTAGACTTCATCTAGGCACTTATAAGAACAACTGAGTTGAGTGGCTCAGACTAAGAGCTTAAATGGCAGCTGGGTTAAGATTTGTACGGTGTACAAGTTGACATACTCATTCTTAGGAGCTCCACCATAACATACTTTTCATATGCATGTGCTAGAGACGATCGAAAATACCTACAATGGACAAAGAATGGACCTGAATTTCTCCTCCATGTGAGAAAATAGGTATGTAAGTGACCCTTGTGCCCTTATGATTCTAAGCTACAACTTGAAATGGAGGCTTAATGCTGCTACTCTAACTCATTTCCAAAGACCATGAAGAAAATGGTATAATGGAGCATGCCTGGAAAAGCGATTAGGCGAAGATGGATAGGTATGAGTGTAACGAGAAGACTATATTCTTATACACCTTATATGTTTATGTGACATATTGTGCACGAGCAAGATGAGTTCATGGTTGGCCAACATGTCCCTTAACACGTTCAAACTCATGGCTGCGAACAAGTGCTGGAAAATCACTCCGGTTGATAGTATCCTGAAGAAGTTAGGGTAAATCCAATTTGGAATAACCGAGACAAGTCCGGAGCAGGTTAGTGTTGTGAAAGATGAGATACATTATGCCAGTTGATGAAAACTACGTATAGTTATATATTTTGTCCCGAGGTTATGTGCTTCACTGGTCACACCATGCATTTCGTGGTGTGAGGACTTCTTCTTTTGCAACTTAAAATATGATACCAATTGGGATTGATGCTTGACTTGTCCGAGTGGTAGATGTAACATATTTCACCCAAGTGGGCCCCGCCTAGCATAGAGATAGATGTGTGTGGCTGTTATTGGGTAACTACCTGCCCATTTCCTGAAGCAGTTATGTAACTGCACAACAACCTCTCTTGGTCACGTAACCACAGAGACAACTCTTGAAAATAAGAGAGTTTCAACCCATACGTGAGAGTTAAGAGAGTTTCAACCCATACGTGAGGGACAGTAATCATCAAAAAGAGCAAACAAAGAGAAGGCAGTGTAGATTTTTAGCAAGAAGGTTATTCCTTTAAACACCTTCTTTCATTAGTGAAGTCGCAGACCTACTTCCAAGGATGTGAGATACATCAGAAAGATCCAACATCCGAGCCTTCGCCTTCTACTGCCGTTGGATCCAAAGAATTTCTTCAAGGTAGAGGAATTCTAACACAATCAATGCAATATTTTTTTCAAAGGAAGAATTTGACCCCAAAGGTGGGATTAGACCATCAAAATACCATGGTATTTTTAGACATATAATCATTGAGTGATAATAGATTTAATTCTACTTAATGCAATTTAATACCATTAAATCCCCCATTCCAAACAGCCCCAATGGGACAGAAGAATTATAGGGTCAAAATACTATGGTATTTCCAGACATATAATCATCCTAATATAATTGATTTAATTCCACCGAAACGGTAGAATTATAAGGCCTTGCTCATCTCCAAACTTGATATTGACATGCTCCGAGACTAGAAGATGCATCAATCTATTGCTCATAAAAGGATGGACAATCAGATGCTCCTCAAACGAAAATAGCTCAAAAGAGCAACGAGTTAAAAATACTCTAACAAGGATGAGACCATAACATTCGGATTATTGAAATATGTCACCACATTTAGAATCCATTTCCTCTTAAAAGAAATAACCTCACGATACCATCATACATCAATAAAAACGAGATGTTTCAAGAAGCTAATCATTCATTACCAAACATATGCATATTGCTGAGAGCAGAGTGCTACTTGTGCATATTCCCCTATCTAACAATGACATGCCACCAACCAAAAAAGGCCATTTGCAAGAGATGATTATAATTCTAACTTTTTAACATTTTAACAGTAGATCCCACATTTGGTACGTGCCATAGCACTTTTTTAAGTAGCAAAATGTCATCATTGAGTTCATGGAGATGAGACTACTAGAGGGAATCCACGCCGCCTCTCCCTCCCTCTCTCTCTCTCACTTGCCCGCAGGCTTTTTGGATTTCCTCTTCTCTGCTAGGAAGAAGCCAAAAAGGGAGACCACCGAAAAAGCAGAAAAGCAAGCAGCGGCAATATCGAGTGACACATGGCGGCCTGTTATTCCTTCAATGCCGAAAAGATTGGTTGTCTTGTGGCTATCAGTAGTCTGACCATACGCAACCTGATTTCCAGCAGAGTCGAGTGCGTAGGCTCTGACAAAATAGGTGGCAGTCGGCACATCTCTTTCAATCTTCCAATCAAAGCTCTCCTCTTTCCGATCCCCAGAGTAAGGCCTGACTACTATTTCAAACTGGCAGGTTTTATCCTTGCTCGAGTCGTCGTTGGTCTTTCTCCATGCGCGGTCCTCTTGGCTGATTGGTGCATAGCACAGCTTCACCTTCACCTTCTCGTACTTGCTGTCCACCCCTCCTTGCTTCGTTCCGTTCAGTCCCCATTTTACCGTTATGATGTCTTTACCGGCTTCCAACACTGAAAATGATCAGACATTGCAGTATGTAAATTAGGCTGTGGTTTACTTGCTACAATTCACAAATTTGGGGAGTCTGCCGCTTTTCTGAAAGAGGTTTGCATTTATCCAGACTCATTGATTAGACTTTGTATGTGTATCATCTTTCAATTATTTGAACCGATTTTATGGTGGGCCTCATCATCATATGGTTTGGGGATGGCCAGGAAATAAAATCACTGCAGATTGAGATGTTTTTAATCCTCTGATCATCCTATTATTTATTTTTATTTTTTTAATTTGGATACAGACGGTGGTCTACTTAAAACCTTTGAATAATCAGATGGAACGGTTTTCTTGACCATCTTCAATCAAAATTGAGCCCTCATATAAACGGTTTGGGTTATTTAAAAGAAACCCTTCATATAAACGGTTTGGGTTATTTAAAAGAAACCCGATCCAATGGGCGGCTACATTCCTGACGTGCCCTATCGCAACATGGACCTAGCTTGTACACCTTCATGTACAGACTTTAGCAAATCTCGCACCTACATCAAGGGAGATGCACCTGAGGCTAAGGTGGAGATTCAACTGAGCTGGATTCGGGCCTAATAATAAATATTTCAGACCCAGCCAATAGGCAGCGGTTGATGATCAGGCCTCCAAAAGAATCTGGAAACCCAATCCCATCCATCTACAAGCAAAATGGCCAACTACATGTCATGCAAACAAAGCACCATTAAGGTTGACTTGTTGGATTCTGGGCTCGGAAATGCAGAGCCCTGAATTCTTCCTGGGTGTCAGATTGGAAGCTGATTCTTCACCATATCGCCAAAAGAATTAAGTTGGGAGTGCCATCACACGGAAGAGCCAAGGATGAGAACGGAATCCAACAAAATCCCACCTCTTGTCTTAGAAATCATGCCTAACTTGAATGGAATTTGTGGAATTGTATTGGATTCAACGCCAAACAACGGGTAACGAATTGTAACCGGATTTTAAAAAAAAAAAAAGAAGAAGAAGAAGAAGAAGAAGAAAAGCCTCAACTGTTTTTACAATGAATGCTTCCAATTGGAAATTGGGGTTTGATTACCTGTGCCTTGTTTGGGTGATGCCTGGACGAGAAGAGTGGGAGGAAGAGAGGAGAATAAAACGCCTCCAAAAGCATCTCCTACAAAGCAGAATAGGAAAAGAGGAGCAAAGAAGAAGCGTGACGCCATTTAAAAGGAGATGTGAATGAAAGTGAAGAGGTTGAGATACATGTATATAAAGAGAGAGAGAGAGAGAGAGAGTGAGTGGAATGCTGAAAGTCAAATATAATAAGAAAATATCTAGTGTGCCGCTATGCTAATGGCCCAAAGCCATGTTGAAGGGGCGTAGGAACTCCGTTTATTACGTAACCTTTACTCATATGATAGTTTATCACCATTTTAAGGATGATGGTAATTCATAAAGTCAATCACTGTGCCCGGGTAGCTCATGCGGGTACCCCATGCTAATTCCATTGGTGACTACTGCTATCCGAGCATAACATGGATGAAACTTTCATCAGGTCCATCCCATCCATCAGTTACCGTGCTCTTCTCTCTCTCAGAGCCAAAAAGCACAGTCATAGGAAACTTCAGTAGGCCACAACTTAGGAAACAATTGGGATGGGATATCCACAATTATTTTTGTGTAGCTGTGAATATAAGCCATCCAATTCATTAATATGATGTGACTCGTCAGGATAGTAGTAGGTGCCGCTCTGGCCTCGCCTAAGATAGAGCCGCCCTTACTGTGGGGCCAAGGGGCCACTTTTGATGAATATATTCTATAAATGCCCCCATCAAATCGTCTTGCCAAATCATTTTTAGTACATGAGAAGAATATCTAAATCTGAGTTGGACCATACCATAGAAAACAACGGCGATTGACTATTAATAACTTATCCATAAAGGTTTTGGATCAGTTTGATCTTTGTTTTTTTTCTTTTTCTTTTTTTCCTTCAACTAAGTTCATGCAACTTTATCAACAGCTTGGATGATAAATAAACATTAGGGAAACATTACACTGGTGTAGACACCCCACCTGAAATGAAATTAAAACTATTCTTCCACTTCATTCCAGCTTTGATAAAACCTGTCCATATGGCACGGCACTCATCATATAGCCATGCAAGTTGGGGAGAGTGAGACTTAGGTGGTCCTAAAAATGGTAAACGTGCCAGATGAGTAAAGTTGTAGGCCAACCCTCCTAATTCTGACCAAACTGCCATGACCTTTAGAGAGCTCAAAATGCACTCCATCATGGTAAATCCACCTCTGGCTAGAGGTGGGCACAAACCAAGCCAGCTCGAAAGCTCGGCTCGGATTGGTTCGAAAAAGCTCGGCTTGGATTGGTTCGAAAAGGAAGTTCAAACCAAACCAAGCCTCCAAGTCAAGCTTGTTTGAAAAAACAAACCAAACTCAAACTAGGGCAGTTCCGGCTCGGTTCGGCTCGAAGCTCAATTTGATTCAGCTCGTAGATTATAAGCACACTGTTTCCTGTGGTGTGATCCACTTGAGCTTTAAATCTGATTCCATTTTGGGATCATGTCCTAAAATGACATGTAAAGCAGATGGATAACATGGATAATACATATACAGGATGACATGGATAATACATAATACATATACATGATGACATGGATAATACATAATACATTTACATGAATGCGCACTGTTTCCTTGCACTTGTAAAATTATGCTTGTGTACTTTTGTTTGGAAAATAATCTTACGTGTCTATTTTGAAGTTGCACGCTTTTGGAGGAAGTTAAACATCATATTGTAAGATATGTTTGTACTTTTTTTTCTAATTTTTTAAATTATTTTCTATTTAAATGAATAATGAAAAAAAGAGCCACTGTCGGTTTGAACTCGGCCCGGCCCGGTTCGAAATTTTCAACCAAGCCGATCCTGGCTCGAATCAGATTTTTCTGGAGCAAACCAAACTCGGGCCGCATGGGTAGGCCCGAAACCCAAACCAAACTGATCCACAAACTGCGGTGGTACGAAAACAAACCAAACAAAACTAGGGCTAACTCGGCTCGGCCCGGATCGTTGCCCACCTCTACCTCTGGCTAGTCCGAAAGGCCTTACAAGCCCAAATTGGCTGACCTTTGAAGGTACTTGGCAAGATTCGGAGATGATCAATGAATTGGATTGGCAGGCCCGTATCCCGTTTAGATCAGATGGTGGTTGATCATCCATGTATCCCAAAGTTGCAAATCAATCAAATCACATTTTTCAGACTCCAAGGGTACCACAAATCCATGAAAATCAAACCAAAAGAGTCCTTGATACTTTCTTAAGATGACCATTGGATCTAAATGGTGAATACTAGAGCGGGTGAAACGGCAAACAAGGGCACACATCGTGACCCCATGAACCTTAGGACACCTCATATATTACCTGTCACGTAGAAAAGAGCAAACTTAAACAACAATCCTTAAAAGGCCGGTTGTGAAAACTATCAGCAAGATATGGTAATGATGACCTTATTGTTGGGATAAAAGGGCTGGCAGTGGAAGCAAAGCCAAACACACAGCAGCAAATTGAATCAAACAAGCAACACAATGCAATCACAATGCATGCAACCAACCACACATAGACAATCTAAATTTAACCTGGAAAAACCCCTCACGGGTAAAAATCACGGCACAAAGCAACACCAATCCACTATAATATCAGAAGTTACAAGAGATGGAACCCAAAACCCCGAATCACAAGCCCACAAGAGAAATCCAAGTTTTCCTAAGAAGAAAACCCTCTTCTCAAGCTCTTTCTGTCACCTAAAATCTCTCTCAATTCCCTTTCCAATTTAGGATGTCTTTAATCCCGTAATACACTCCTTAAATAAGAGAAAATAGATATTAGAAACTCCTTGCGCAAAATCGGGCAAGAAACCCGATACAACAAGGAAACCTGTCTACCGGTCGGCCGACCGATCGAGGACCCCTGCCGACCAGTCGGCCGACCAGTTGACAATGCCCAAAAATAGGCCAGTAGCTTGCTATCTTAACCTCCATCATGATCGACCAGTCGAACGACTAGTTGATGGCCTTTGTGCATGGAGAATTAAGGCATCTGTTTCCAACAAACTCCATCACGACTCTAATCTTCATGCAACACATTGCCACGCATTATCCTCTAGCTCTACTTCGTCATCGTCATAGTCCCGTCACTTCTCGTGTCCCATCGATTTTATCCTTGCATCTTCACATGCCTTGTTGCTCTTCTCATGTGGCCCTTTTTCTCTTGCCACATACGAGCAATCATGGATCTCACTGCCGATCCCCCAGCTCCACAATAAATTATGCTCCCGATCACTTTGTAAAGATTATCGCACTTCTGTGCCTTTATCATCACAAATGCTCATTTTACCACTTTACAATACCGATTACAGGCGATAAACATGCACCCTTTCGCCTCGAGTGCACCAAGAGATATTACATTCATCTTCATCTTAGGGACATACTTCACACTTTCAAGGATCCATTTGACCTCGTTGAATATCCTAATGCGCACCGAACCAATACCCACCACCTTGCTAGCGTAGCCATCACCCATAATCACTGATCTACCATCATACTCTCTATATGTCATGAATGAACTCTTGTCAAGACATACGTGACATAATGCACCTGAATTCAAGAGTCACTCTCCACCAAGAGACTCTATGCTGGATACAGTCAATACATCACAAACATCACCAGCATCCTCTACGGTATTGGCCCTCTCCCTAGAAGAATCTCCAAATTTCTCCTATCTTTTCTCGGGATTTTAACAATCCCTCTTCACGTGCCCTTCTTCCCCACAATTCCAGCATCTCACCTTGTACTTTCACTTGCCCTTTGATTTATATCTGAAATTGCGTCGGGTAGTCTAACACGACACCCTATGCATACACGTGCGAAAGCTTAAAGAGCAACTAGAATTATGACTAAACCTATAGGAGGGGGTGATTAGGACCTTTTTAAAATCTTTCGCCTACTTAACAAATTTAACAAATTGAACTACGTAAGCGATAACACTTAGGCTTCCAAGCCTAAGTGGGTCCAATCAAAAGACTAACATATGATAAAAGCTATAAACAACCTAGTCTAAACAAGCATAGATTAATTAAATGATTAAGCTAATGAAGAACCTAATCTATGCTACTCAAATAGACTTGAGTGAGGATGGATCAAGAAGTTCAAGTCTACATGAGGTAGTGAAAGTACATCTTGTGAGTGTGGATGTGCCTATCAAGTGCCTAGCATACATTCCTAACTAAGCATTTATAATTAATCAATTAAACATAATGCATAAAGAGAAATGTGCTCAAGAACAATCACAAACACAACGATGTATAGTGGTTCGACTACTTGTCTACTCCACTCCCGGTTCAAGTACTCAACCCCTTTGAGCACACCGGCATTCACTGGGGAGTTTAAATCTGGTTCCTCCCAACCAAGGTGTTTTAACTCGGATCCACCCAACCGGGGAGTTTACAGGTTCCTCCCAACCTACACGTTTGCACCCGTGTTGGTGGCTCCCCCTTGGAGACTTTGTTTTAGGCCTGACTAACGTGCCAAGGAACGGCTGACGTCCCTAAATTTTAGGCCCAACTAATAGGCCAAGGATCGGCTAACGACCCCGGGGCGAGTTTGTCAAACAAACTCTACATTCAACTCCCACAGGGAATTGAGCGGATGGACTCTTAACAAGACAACCTTACTTATCGGATTGAGCCCCTTGTTGCACCGTCTTGGGTTACTTCTTCTCGCTCTCCCGTGCTTGAATCAGCTCCCCTTGTGCTCCCCCGATCGTTGACGCCGTTGCTTTGCCAAGGCTTCAGCTCCAAGATCAGCTACCTTGCATGTGATGCTCCATTGGAGATGCCCAAGGTGCTAGGGAATGGTGAAACCTCTACAAATGGTAGGAAATGGGTTTCCTAGAGGAATGCACCTAAATGGACTCCTAGGTAGTGTTTAGACAAAGGATTTAACTATCATCAAGGTGTCTAAACCCTAGGAATCAAGAGGGAACAAGTCCATTCTCAAGATGCCATTGAATGGCCCAAGCTTGTGATGAAAACACAAGGAGAATGACTTGCTTTAGGTTTGGGATAGAGCCTCTAATGATCTCTAGCAATGGTGGCTTTTATCTCCTCAAAATCCCCTCTCTTTTCTCAAAAAAATGAATCCCCCTTTTAAATAGATTTTCTTCCAACGGTAAAAAAACGGGCAGATTCGTGCATCTCCGATTGATCGGAAAAAGTGTCCGATTGATCGGAGCCCAGTCCGATTGATCGAAGACAAGTCCGATTGATCGGAAATCTATCCAGAGAAGTCTCTGGAAGAAATTTCGATTGACCGGAACACTGTCCGATTGATCGGACGGCCCCTTCCGATGGATCGGAAGACTGTTCGATTGATCAGAAATATGTCCAGTGAGTTTTCAATTTTTTCTGAGACAATTTTCGATTGATCAGAATTTCTGTCCGATCGATCGGAGTCCTATCGGAGCACCTGTCTGATTGATCGGAGTCCTATCGGAAACTGTTGTTTGAGCCTTTTTTATTGCAACAGCTTCCACCTCTTTAATTATTCTAATTTATCATGTTTTTCATGGAGTTCTAAGACTAATGATGATGACTAAAGGTATACCTAGGTGGTGCAAGTCATCTAAGAGGTTATGGGTTAGGTTTTGGTCACGGCAAGGCACACCAAGGCATCACTTTTACCTGTTTCTTCTTCCTTGATGCAGCAGGACCACTTGAGTCTTCGGTCTTCGTTCTTCATTAAGCTCAACCGACACTAGACTCACTGACCTAAGTAATTGACAAACAAGGTGCACTAGTATACCACAGAAAAGTGCACTAACAAGATCTCGACGACAGAGATCCTCCACCCTGCTCAAAATTCCTCCCCCTCATAACCAGTACCTCTGTAGAAGGACCCACGCTACCGATTTTCCTTCTCATCACCTTCACCTGAAGGACTAAGATAACGGTCTCCACGTCAATGGTCTCCCTACCTGCGTACAGCAAGTCCTTAAGCGACTCATATGATTCTGGAAGAGAATTCAACAGAATAAATGTTTGATCCTCGTCCTTCATCGGTTCATCCACATCCATTAACTTGCAAATAAGCCTATTGAAATTGCTGATGTGGCTCTCAACATTGGCCCTCTCCGTCATCTTCAAATTATACAACTGAAGTTTCAAATATATGCGATTTTTTTGAGATTTCTTCGCATAGATATTCTCTAACTTCATCCATGTTTCAGCTGCAGTTTTCTCTTTCATGACATTATACAGGACCTCATCTTCCGGACACAATTAGATTGAAACATTAACTTTTTCATCGATCTTCTTCCACTCTTCTTCTTTCATAGCCTCCGGTCACTTTCCAAGGAGCGCATCTTGTAACCCTTGCTGAACTAAAAGGCCTTTTATCTTCACGTTCTAAAGTTCAAAATTATTTTTCCTCAAATACTTCTTTATGTCGAATCTCATGCCTGATGCCATGCTCTTGTCTCAGATCTGAATTTCTGCTACACCCCAACGATCGCTTTAATACCAGTTGTTGGGATGAAGGGGTCGGCAGCTGAAGCAAAGCCAAACACACAGCAGCAAATTGAATCAAACAAGCAACACAATGCAATCACAATGCATGCAATCAACCACACATAGACAATCTGATTTTAACTTGGAAAACCCCTCACGAGTACAAACCATGGTACAAACCAACACCAATCCACTATAATATCAGAAGTTACAAGAGATGGAACCCAAAACCCAGAATCACAAGCCCACAAGAGAAATTCAAGCTTTCCCAAGAAGAAAACCCTCTTCTCAAGCTCTTTCTCTCACCTAGAACCTCTCTCAATCCCCTTTCCAATTTAGGATGCCTTTAATCTCGTAATACACTCCTTAAATAGGAGAAAACTAAGATTAGAAACTCCTTTGCGCAAAACCTTGCAAGAAACCCGATACAACAAGGAAACTTGTCGACTGGTCGGCCGACTAGGCGACAATGCCCAAAAATAATCCAGCAGCTTATTGTCTTAACCTCCATCATGATCAATCGGTCGGACGACTGGTCGGTAGCCTCTGTGCATGGAGAATTGAGGTGTTCATTTCCAACACTAATATTGACAAGAAGAGCCTACGTGCTAAAATGGGTACCTGGGGGCTAAAATCGATCATTCATGGCTTAGTTTAGGACTGCAATAGCAAGCCACACAGCGGGTGGAGGCAGAGTGAGGCATTAGCAGAGAGTGGGGTTGATAACTTGGGCGTCCATACTTTGATTAAGGGTCGATTAAGGTGGATGAACGAGTAACTCGAAGTCAAAGCACTCTCACCCTTAGGTCATCGTATGTGCTAAAGACCACCTAAGATAAAAAGAATACAGTTACACAATCAAAGTAAAAAAATTAATGTTGAAATTGAAGACATCTAACCATCCTTTTTGCATAAAAGATTGTCTAGTTCTCTTTTCATTCTCATATCTTTAATCAATTTGTACTCCACTCCACTCCACACATTCTAAAGACATCAATAACATTCACATGCACATATTACATGTCTCTTTCTTTCTACTGCACTTTTTTTTTTTTTTTTTACCCTTACTTTGCCTATCTGGAGCCTTGATACTCTACGAAGAGTGGCCTAGATATTAATATTGAAATTCCCTTGAATCTCTCAAAAAGTGTAAAATCATGTAAAGTAGAGACTTTGTACTACACGAGTAGAAAAGAGTGCTTAACTCTTTTCTTTTCGTAATCGAGAACCTTACTTAGACTTGGCGGTGCGGATCAACTATAGGGGCGTGTATGTTAGGTAATTATTACCACTTACCTCAGATTGATAGTACGAGTATTTCCTCCTTGTAAAAAAGGTTTGATGTACATTCATGGAACCCACTGTGATGTCTATGACATATCAACATTGTCCATCCATTTTATCGGAACATTTAAGGGCATAAGCCCAAAAATAAGGTAGATCAGAAGCTCAAGTGGCTCACACCATAGGAAATTATGGTTGTAAAGGGTTTTTAACTATAGATGTTTAACCCACTGTTTTGTGTGGCGTGGTCCACTTGAGCTTTGGATCTGCCTCAATTTTGGGTTCATGCCCTAAAATCACCTTGCAAAATGGATATACAGTGTGGACAATGTATCACATTGGGCCCTATATGAAGTTTGGAAAGTCCTTGATTGTAGTGTACAAAAAACATACTGTAATTGTCAACCTTAAAAAAGGTGCATGGAAATACATTGTAATTAATCATTACTCATTTACTTAAATTTTCATGGTGTAAATGGATGTCAAACATGCCCTAGGAGTTACTTGGGTTGAAAATCTAGTAATCTCAATTTATAAGTGATTTTACAGTTTCAAGTTTCTAGCTGGCTATATATTATGAAATTTATTTGACTAGTGGTGACTCCAGTCAAATTATCTAAATTTAAGGCACATTCTCGTGACATTGCAAGATCAAGGAAACAAAAGTGATGCTAACACCAACTAATTCAACTGCTAAGTGTGTCCGCTCGCACGAGGACATTCACGGGTGGGCCGAAGGAAGTTTTTAATGGTGGGACATTCAAACTTCACCGTTTCCTGTAACATGGTCCACGTGAGATTTGGATGTACTTGATATTGAAGAATGTATAGACCGTGTGCATATAGAATAAATGAAGATAGCACCACAAAAGGTCCGTACCTATAACATGGTCCACCTGAGATTTGGATATACTTGTATGGACTCTGTGGACATTCAAACTTCACTGTTTCTATAACATGGTCCACCTGAGATTTGGATATACTTGTATGGACTCTGTGGACATTCAAACTTCACTGTTTCTATAACATGGTCCACCTGAGGTTTGGATCTACTTGATATCGAAAAATGCATAGACTGTGTGGATATAGAATAAATCAAGGTAGCCCCACAATAAGGGCCGTACCTAATCAGTTCCCCACAAAGATGAAGGGATTACCCAGAAAATAGAAGTGAAGTCTTCTAAAACTTAGGTGGGGAATGCCATGAGAATTTTTAGATGTTTTTTTTTATAATTTTAAATTCACTCGAGCATTGATTTCGTTCAAGGGGCATCATTTCCCCCACATTAGAGAAGGGAGTCGGTCCTCTGTTGAAACCAAGGAGAGAAACTCTGCTAGTCACTTCTCTAATTGGCCCAGATCAGCAGCCTGCTACTCTGACATAGTCAGGATGAGGTGGACCAATCAAAACAGTGGAAGCAGAGGTTATCTGCTCGGTTTCAACAGAGGATCCGGATTCGAAGGGAGTTTACCCTGCTAGGCTATCATGACCTAAATTCACATTGAGCAGATGCTAGTGATCGTCTGTTTGTGTCTGCTGCCCGTTTCCTTCGGACGTAGTTTGGCTAGTGACCCAACATCAGCCACCTAGCTGGTTTCAAAGCTCTGTGAGCCCAACCATAATGCATGTGTTTTATCTAAGCTGTCTATCCATTTCGTCAGTTCATTTTAGGACTTGAGCCTAAAAATGAACCAGATCCAACCTTCAGGTGGACCACACCACAGGAAACAGTGAGGATTGAATGCTTACTGTTGAAATCTTTTTGAGGCCACAGAAGTTTTGGATCAAGCTGATATTTGCATTTTCCCTTCATCCAGGTCCGTGTGACCTTATCAACATGTCGGATGGCAAGTAAACGTTACAGTGGGTCTTAGAAGGTTTTTAATGGTGGACCCTCAATCAACACTCTTTTCCTGTGTGCAGTCCACCTGTCATTTGGATCTGCCTCGGTGTTTTTGGGCTCATGACCCAAAATAAGCGGGTAAAATTGGATGGGCAGTGTGGGCCCACCACAAAGCTCTGTGGTGGGGCCCACGGTGCTTTGACACCAGCTAGCTGGCTGGTGTTGGGATCACAGCTCTCATGTTAAGCATTCAAGGGATAGATCCCAAATGGATGGTTGGGATATCATCCCTAGATCAAGCGTGATTTCGACGTCACAGAAGTACTTCCATTGTATGGGGAGCCGTAAACTGCCATTTGCAAAGATGTCAAGTCACTATCATTTATAAAGCGGTGGTGAACTAACATGAGAGCCTTTTGCAGGAGCTTGTTTGTTTGACTTTCTTGGTTGTTTCACAAGGAAGACCGATGGATGGATATCCTCCTGTCATTCAGGTCGTCCCCTGGGCCTAACAAAAGATCAAGTGCAAAAAAAAGCAACGATGAGCCAATGCCCCCCCTAAACAAACGGCTCCTCATGAATTTTTAATATTTGATGACAGATTTCCAGTCCGCACGATGGCTATCGTACAACGTCAAACTACGCTATTTGCTCCGGCCAAATGGTTAGGACGCGGATTTCCAGCTAAAGCCTTTTGGAGGAAGTTCTCGGGCTGAGAAGCCAGGTTGAGCCACTAATGTTTTTGAGAAATCTAATATACTCAGGTCCATTTATTTTCGAGCTCATTTTAAAATGGGTTACACCGGAGGAAAAATTAGGAAAAGAAATGTGCACCGTTGAAATCTTTATAATCTCCACCTTGATGTTTATATGCCATCCAAAGTCCAAACCATTTATAAGGTCATTCCCACTGGGACGAAGTGAAAGCACCAAAAATCTCAAACATGATACAAAACTTTTGTGGCATGCGAATGTTTCAATAGTTGTCATTGAATCCCTGCTAATATTTCCTCTCTTGTGGCCCACTTCAGTTTTGGATCCACCTCATTTTTTGGGTCACGTGTGCTAAAATGAGCTCTCTAGATAATGGATGGACAGGGTGGATTTCTCACAAACATCACCGTGGGCCCCACCTCACATATGAGAAATCCACCCTAATGTTTGTGAGAAATCCACCCATCCATCCTTTCTTTCAAGCTCAATTTAGGCATGGGACCAAAAAAAATTAAAAAATAAAAGGCAGATCCAAACTCAAGTGGGCCGCATGCATAGGGAAAATTGGGAAAAGAAATACTACAATTGAAACCTTCCTGGCCTCTCCCTTGATGGTGATTTCAGTATGCACGAGATGGGCCCATGGTTTGGTGCTCTTAAACTGTTAGTACCAAGGGTTCCAATGTGAAAGAGCCGTGCACAAAATGCCTTGTGACTTAGGGCCGGTTTGGGGAAGCCGATTGCATCTTGCTGGTAGACAGATCCAAACAGGGGCTTTGTGGGGCCCACCATGATGTATGGATTTCATCCGCACTGTTCATCTATTTTTTCCGGATCATTTTAACGCATGTTCTAAAAAATGAGGTAGATCCAAGGCTCAAGTGGATCACATAGTGGGGATTAAACGCCCACCATTAAAAACTTCTTGGGGGCCTTAAAAGTTTTAGATCAAGTTGAAATTTGTGTTTTCCTTTCATCCAGGTCCATGTGACCTTATGAACAGGTTGGATGGTAAAGAAATATCATGGTGGGCCATAAGAAGGTTTCAACGTGGATGCCCTTATCACCAGGTCTATGTTATGCGACCTTATGAACAGGTTGGATAGCAAATAAACATCACGGTGGCGTTAAGAAGGTTTCAATGGTGGGTGTCATTCTCACCATTGCTTCATGTAGTGTGGTCCACTTGAGCCTTAGACCTGCCTCATTTTTAGGTCATCTCCTAAAATGATACTTAAAAATGGATAAATTGAGTGGATAAAACCCATGCATGTAACACAGTCGAGCCACATTATACACATGTCATCGTAGTTTGATCAATCAACCACTGTTAGCCTTAAAGGACCATAGTTACACTAAGATGAGCTTAAACGTGCTCGTAGAAGGTCGTTGTGCCACCCATCCCATGACCAATAAATCTGAAACTCGGGTGGAATAACCCTCATGGCGGGCTTGATGACCTGGGATAGGTGCTATGGTAGAGCCGACGTCTGAAATCCTGAAATTGTGTGGTCTGGTGAGAGCACATGCAAGTGTAAATACATGTGCACAAGAACTAATTTAAGTTATCATTACTAATAACACATTTTCTTAGGTGGGCTATTAGGACCCTTGCATGCCTATGAAATTGAGAACCAGTGCCCTAAATATAACATTAAACATGTCCCTATATTCGTAATCCCGATCGACGATCGGTGATCGTTGAACGGATCCGCCTCCGTATCCAATAAACGTCGCACCCAAACTCTGCGAGATCACAACCATAAGAAGATCTTGTGTCGAGGAAGTTGTCCCATAGGTCGGATTGGTTCAGATGGGTCAGGTGGGCCCCACAGCTAAAATAGCCCCTCAAAGGGCCATTTTCATAAAAATTCAGCAGCCAGGGCCATTTAGGCAAATCCTGCCCAATAAAAGAAACCAAATTGGGGATTTCTTTCCCATTTCAGAAATGTGGGGATTTCTTTCCCATTTCAAAAATGACTGAAAGGGAGAGAGAGAGAGAGAGGGAGAGAGAGGAGAAGAAAGAGAGTGAAGGAGGAACAAGGAAGGAGGGGGTTGTGCATGTCACTCCACTCCCCTCCCTGCACATCTACGGCCCACTAGATGCCGTAATCCCTATTGAATCATCACCACCAACCTTCATAGGTAAAAAATTCTAATTCAATACCCTCATCTTAGCATTTCTCCCTAGATTTTTCTAAATTTCTAACATGTAAGGCCGATTCTTGTAGGAATCTCCAAGCTATCCCAAGAAATTGAGGTGCGGACCATTTACCTCTAGGTTGCTAGGACTCTAAATGCTGTTAGACTTAGATAATTCTCTAGTTTTCATCTCATGCATGCTCAATTTCCTTGTTGAGATAATATATTAACTCTAGTTATATCTTAAATGTGTTGAATTGTAGATTTGAGACTCTTTTACCCTAATTCATGTGTTTAGGACCAATTGCATGCTTGTATGTGCTATGCATTCTCCTGCATCGCTTGGTTTGTGCCTTACTTGTGGTAACATAGGGGATTTTGTGTTGAATGCTTACAATTATTGTTATGTGCCTCTAAATGTACTATATATGGTGGATTGGTGTTATGTTATGCTTGAGGTTACAATAATTCTTGCATGCTCTGAGATTCGGGCTTATGATTGTATGATATATGCCATATTTCGGGCCATGAATACTTTTTAATTTGTTGTCCAATCAAGCTATTGGATGAGGACTTAGCGCAACCGCTTGAGATTGACCGCCTTGGGCTGGAAAGGTCGATTCGAGGTAAAAATCGGATGACCGGCTGTGTTTGAGGGCCACACAGGCATTGCGTGCCCAAAGTCGACCTTCCCGTCCTTCCCCTCAATCGAAGGTACCGGCCCAACACCGGATTGGACTTATGTGTGTTGTGAGACTGCCACTTTGCTAGAATCCAAGTACCAACGTTACCATTGGATGACCCACTTGTAACTATATGGAAAATCGGTCCCCCAGTCTCATGAGCCGGGTATGGTGGTATGAGACTTATGCCCAAGTTGTCAGCCTATGCTAAGGTGACGAGCCTCCCCATAGTGTTTAGTGAGCACCCGTGGAAGTAACGAGCCTACCACCTGACTATGGGATAGGGTGACTAGCCCTTTTCCCGCCTGAGTTGGGCGTGGCTAACAAGTCACGCCCAAATCGAGCCCTAAAAAATGACCCGAGTATGGATCGAGGGGTTACTAGCAATGATAGTTATTCACCATGCAGGAACCCGGATGGTCTCAGTTGACCTGGTGATGGAACGTCGGTACTATGGCTTCGCCAACCGGCTATATGCTAAATTGGACTAATTAATTACTTGGCTAATCATGCATGGCTCGGCATGACATGCACTGTGCAGGTGATGGGGTGACGAGCCCCATACACTAGAGGCTCAGGTTTGTGCAGGTGACGTGGTGATGAGCCGCTCACTGTCGATTTTTGGCCAAAATGGTGTTTAGGCATGCATCTACATTTCATGCATTAAGTGTGTAAGACGTAGTACTTACCTTATGCCTATTGAGATGCCTGTTGACTGTTATTTGTGTGTGGTTAAATCATTATCTACACCTGATTGCATTTGTATCGTAAGTAACTTTGGGAAATGGAACCACAGAGTTGATTATTCACTCCTACTTTGGGACAGTGTTTTAAAACACCAACCAGGCGATTTCATTGATGCAGGCAGGTATTGTTAGTGCACTTTTCTGTGGCATACTAGTGCACCTTGTTTGTCAATCACTTACGTCAGTGAGTCCAGTGTCGGTTGAGCTTAATGAAGACGAAGACCGAAGACTCAAGTGGCCCTGCTGCATCAAGGAAGAAGGAACAGGTAAAAGTGATGCCTTGATGTGCCTTAACCTTGTCTAAAACCCAACCCTTTAACCTCTTTGATGACCTTGACCATGTTAGGAAAACTTTAGTCATCATAGAGTGGCCCTAGGTTCACCAAAAGACCATCCAAAACCTTGGCCATTGCATAGGGTTGTGATCTAAGTGGGTCAGCTAGCAAATAGGTTGAACCCATGCCTGTTCGACCGATCATGATCGGTCGACTAGACTGGACCAACCGGTCAAGACCGGTCGGACGAGTGTCTAATTCATACAGCAAGCTTGCTGTCTGGTGCAGGCTTAGGACCGACCGGTCGGACAGACCCCAGATCAAACAGAAAGCCTTCTGTCTTGTGGCCGACCAGTCTTGGAACCTGGACGACCGGTCGTGGACCCCTGGCTGACCGGTCACGATCTGTCGGCACTAGCCGTTATTTGCCCGTTTTATATCCGTTGCTCATCCTTTTATAAAGGGGCTTCGCTTGTGTTGAGGGGCAAGGAGAGGAATTTCGAGAGGAGTGAAGCCACCATTTTTGGAGACCATTTGAGGCTCATTCCCAACCTATGCAAGGCATCTTCCTTGCGCTTTAACACAAGATTAGAGCATTCCAAGCTCATGAAGAAGATGACCTTCATCATCTCTTGATCTCTAGAGTTTGGACCTTCCTTGATAGGCATATCCTTGTCCAAAACTTTAAGATGAGATCGTTGTAGGAGAGAACCTCTAGGCAACCCATTCCCATCAGTTGTAGAGTTCTCAAACCTATCCTCCTATCACCTTGGGCATCTTAAAGGCATTACATGCAAGGTGTTTTGATCAAGTGTAGCTGAGGCATTGGCGACGCAACGGCAACACAATCGAGGGAGCAAGGGAAGCTGATTGAAGCACGGGAGAGCGGAGATCAAGCAACCCGAACCGGCGCTGAACAAGGGGCTCATCCGACAAGTAAGGTTGTCTTTATTGAGAGTCCATCTAGAGTTTGTTTTTTGAACAATGATGATTTTATTGCAAAGAGGCACAAGCCAAAGAATTACAAGGACAAGACAAAGTCAAAACTCTAGAGATTTTAATGGCATAAGAATTTCTCTTACAAGGAACTTAATGACATCACTGTTGGTTGTGGACCTTTGGGGCCCCACTTGTGGATTGGGACCCATAGGAAGTGGATTGGGACCCATAGGAAATTACTGCATCATTTTCCTTCCGGGAATTTGATTTTCAAATTCCGAAGGTGGTTAGATGAGATAAGGATAAACCTTATCTCATCTCACCGACTTACCCCTTTTATCCCTTGTATGAGTGTTATAAAATGAAGAACTCTCTGCCGATACAAACACACAAGAAAAGCTGTAAGATATGGAGAGAAAAGAGAGAAAGAGGCCTCGAGAATTCATCTGGTCCATCCTTTGGATCTGAGCCATAGATCTAATCCGGGGACCATCTTCACTGTAGGATCAGAGGGGTGATCAGACCCATTTGTTCCTGTAGCAAATAGGCGGACGACTGGACGCACCGCACATCCTTTGCTTTGCGAAGGTTCTCATCGTGTAGACCGTCGGATCCCGGAGGCCCACACTTCCGCAAATAACTTTCAGTGGTATCAGAGCTTTAAACGGCGGATCTCCGATTTAAAGAGGAAATAATTGCAATCGAGGTAAGTGGCCTTAATCTAAGGATTATGAATTAAAATTAATTTTATTTTAATAAATACTATCGATCATCGAATTAAAATCACCATTTAAGTTCCTTTTATTTATTACATTTATTCTATTTTTTTTTATCTCTGAGGTATGGAGATTAAAAATTTTAGAATAAAAAAAATAATTAAAATAAATGAGTAGAGATTTTTTAGTAGTAATGGAAGGTGACCAAATTTAATTCGAGTAGAGCCCGTAAAAATAAGTGCCAACACATATGACCTAGAAAATAATATAAATAAAAGTGGTGGTCCAGCTAGGCTAAGCCCAGATAGCATATTGGGTCTAAGGCTGCACCGGCCCGTTTTTCATTCCACTTATGAGAGCGGGCCCAACTAGGAATGGGCGGGCTAGCTTCACAACCCATAGGCCCGAATCTACAAAGTCAGCCGTCCATCACCACCTGCAGCAGCGGCAGCCATGGCCACCGCCGCTGCGTGTAGCAACATCAACCGCCCAATCTCAGGTGTGCTGATTTAGTCCGAGCTCACCCACCACAGCAAAGAACATGGGCAGTGGTAACCGTGACCGCCGCCACCCCCCGCCGCACAAGCAGCAGCGGCAACCATGGCCACTGCCGCCACCACAAGCAGCAACGGCAGCCATGGCCACCGCCGCCGCCGGTAGCATCCATGGCCGCCCATACATCTCTCTCTCTCTCTCTCTCTCTCTCTCTCTCTCTCTCTCTCTCTTCTCTCCCGTTTTCCCATGGTCACCGCCGCAGCAGCCGCACCCCGGCCGCTGTCGCAGCAGCGCTGGTAAACGCCCACCGCCGCGACCAGAAGCAGTGGCAGTACACGCCACCGCCGTCGCCGACAGTAGTGGCAACGACCGTCGACGGCTAGCGGCAATCGATTTCAGTTCAACAAATTTTTTTAAAGGGTTTCTTGAAACCCTAAAATTGAAGAAGATAAAGCAGATGGGCGCTTTTTTGGAATTGGGCCTTTTTTGGAATTGGTTTGAAAATTGTAAATGGTTTGGAAAAGGGCCTATATTGGTTTGTTATTTATTGTCTTATGGAACTAGTTCAAATTCTTTTAAGGGCCAGCCATACTAAAGCCCAAACAGGTTTACACAACGGGCCTTTTATGAAAGGGAAAGGAATTGAGTTGGGCCTAATTAAAATAATTATGGGCTATTCCTTTATAAAACTTGGGCTGTTCCTAATTAAAAGGATTAGGACCATCACTGGATATCCATATGTGGATGGATAATCTAAAAATGGCCCAAATTTGAGAAGATGACTCTTTATTATAATAATAATTTTTTTTTGTTTTATTGATACCACCTGTATCCATTATTTGGGACAAAATTAAGGGACCATTATGAGCTATCCACATGTGATTGGACAACCCATATAGATCTCAATATTATGTCCAAAATAGAGATGGGCCAAATTAGAAGCCCAACTCACTTCCTTTCGAAATTAAATGTATCTTGTAAAAGGGACTTTAATCGGCCATTTGTGAACTGATTTAGACCAAGTAATGGGAAGTGACTTGGGGTTTTTCGGCAAGATCTAACCGATGGAGTGGTCCGCTTTTGTGATTAACGGTCCAGATCTAAAATTACCATGATGATCGATGTATGTCTTAAAATGAAACAATATATAAGAAATTTTGGATTTTGTAAATAGTGAATAATTATTCTGTCTCCACATAACTCATGATTATTTAATGTACATGTGCGTGCATTGATACATATATGTGTGCATATGTATAAGATTTTTTCATTATAGCCATACGATCACTATTGATCACGGGTCTACAAGTGAACGGAACCATCATCAACCATGATGATCAACATTGATGAGAGGATCCATCATCAATGGTGAACATTAATGGTAATGATCGGATCCATCATGAATGGACACGATCAATGTGGTGATTGAATTTTCTTTTAATCATAGAACTTCTTATATATGTTCAATGGTCTTGATAGTTTTCTTTAATCTAATGATTTATTTATTTTGGCTTTAATCTTCATATGATCAAAATTAAGCCCTACTTTCATTAGAATATAGAACTCTTATCCCAAGGTTGTGCATAACCTAAGTGGGAGTTTAATTCATTCCCTAAATGATGCATAAACCTATAATGGTAGGTTGTAGGTTAAACAAAATAAATAGTCGTAAAAGCATTAATTTCATCTTATTTAGAGAACTTGATTGATCTGCACCACCCATACAGGTATGTAGGCTTTCAGATCTCTTATGTGATGGATTGGATACTTTTATAAACTTGAAAGTTTGTATAACCAGTAGAAATTCTGGTGATTAGTGCCAATACTTTAAATCATAGCTAAGTAGTGATATATGATGCGATGTAGAGATGACCCCTAAAGCATTAATCGTCGACCAACTCAAAGGACAACATTTCGACGGAAACAACTGCGAAGACTGGTCCCACGTAGTGCGAAGCCTTCTGGAAGAAGATGGCATTTCGCACACTCTGGATGGGGTTCAAGAGGAACCCATAATGGCTGAAAATGGAAATCTAGGTGAACATAGGGCCACGATGAATCGCTACAACAAGTGGCATAAACAAAATCGCTCCACCCGTAATGTTTTGATTAGCACAATGCATAAAGAACTCATACCCACATATGAAGTGCATGAAACCGCTAAGGGGATCTGGGATGCACTGGCTAATGCCTATAAGCAGAAGTCAAATGCAAAGGTTCGGGCTATGGAATTAGAGTTCCAAGAATACAAGATGCCAGTAGGTTGCCTCATCAAGGATCATATCCGTAAGATGGAGCAGATGATAGGCGCCCTGAGGAATTTAGGGTGCAAACTAACTGAAAATCAAAAGATTATAGCAATGCAGCGTTCCTTACCCGAAACTTGAGCCCAAATCAAAATGATTTTGAACCATACTAATTCTATCACAACGTTCAGAGACTTTTGTGGCCATCTGGTACGAGAGGTTGAAATAAATGCAATTCAGCCAGGTTCGGTCAAGGCTTTTACAGCAGAAACCCACAAGCGAAAAGCTAATAAGAAAAAGTTCGAAGCTTGCAAGAAGGCAAAGAAGAACAATCAGGAACAGAAGACCGCAACGCCTCCTCCAAATCCCAAGAAGGGGAAAGGAAAGAGGAAACCTAAAAAGACAAACATAACCTGTTTCGTCTGCGGAAATCCCGGCCATTATGCCCGTCAGTGCGCCCATAAAAAGACTGTAATTCCTCTGTCACTAGACACTTTGTTTGTAGGCGTTTGTTCTGAGATCCTTTCCATTGATATCCTATCTAACGAGTGGATTTTGGATTCAGGCGCAACAAAGTATGTGACATGAGATCGTTGAGGACTCGAGGAATTTCGGCCTGTAGCCACAGGGAGCTACAGGGTGTACATGGGGAATAACGTTGCTGAAGACGTGCTAGGGATTGGTGTTTATCATCTCCGTACGCGCGTAGGGCACACAATAATCCTCCATGATACTCTTTATGCACCGGGCATGCACCGAAATTTAATTTCTGTTTCTAGGTTGTTAGTTAATGGTTTTGACATTCGTTTTTCCAGGACAAGAGTTTCTTTAAGACTCAATAACCTCATCTTTGCATGGGGAAACTTGATTTCAGATTTATTTATTCTAGATGTAGATAATGATAATGCACCTCTTGCTTTGTCTACTACGTCGAATGAACATGTAGTATCTGAATCTTTAAAATGGCATGCGAGGTTAGGTCACATTGGAAATGACCGTATGATAAGACTAACAAGATCTGGTCTGTTAGGTTCATTATCCAAAGTTGATTTGCCATTTTGTGAACATTTTATGTCCGGGAAGACTTCTAAGAAACCATTCCCTAAAGCGACTAGGTCAAAGGGTTTGCTAGAGATAATCCATACGGATATCTGTGGACCCTTAAATGTACGTGCTAGAAATAGATGCCAATACTTCGTCACATTTATTGACGATTACTCCCGCTATGGATATGTGTATCTCATCTCACATAAATCTGAGGATTTTGATTGTTTTCTCGAATTCAAAGCTGAAGTAGAAAATCAGCTTGAGAAAAAGATTAAAATTCTTAGATCTGATAGAAGTGGCGAGTATACATCTGAAACGTTTAAATCATACTGTGCAAACGTTGGCATCATCAGGCAGTACACTATGGCATATACTTCATAGCAAAATGGAGTTGCAGAGAGAAGGAACAGGACACTATTGGACATGGTCAGGTCGATGATGGCACATGCCAATCTCTCTACCACATTCTGGGGAGACGCGCTTCTTACAGCCGTCTACATCCTAAATAGAGTCCCAACTAAATCCGTTCCTAAGACCCCATAGGAGATGTGGACTGGGAGGATTCCTTCTCTAGTTGACCTGCGCCCTTGGGATCTTTAGCATATGTTTTATTGCCTGCTCAGCATAAAAGTAAACTTGATAGTAAAACTATTGAGTGCGTATTCATCAGGTATCCAATGCACTCAAAGGGATACGTTATAGTTTATGAGGATCGTGGAGGATGGACTGAGATTGAATCTCGGGACATCACCTTCGTTGAAGACAGATACCCTAGCCGAAAGAAACAAAAGGTTTCCACAGAACTTTTTGAAATTCTCGATGTATCTCAGGAGAGTGGGAGTTCTTCTTCTGAAAATGGAGATACTCCTATAGTTCATCAGGACAGTGGGAGTACATTTCAACAGGCTCCTGAGTTACGTCGAAGTGAAAGAGGTTTGATTCCCAGAAGATATTTCGATATCGATGGTCAATCTTTCTCTTGTGTTGCGGTTGACGATGATGAACCTGATTCTTATTAGGATGCGTTATTATCTCCGAATTCAGCTGATTGGGTAACTGCCATGGACGAGGAGATTGCCTTCATGGAGAAGAACAAAGTCTGAGAACTTGTAGATCTACCTTCCAATCGCAAAGCAATTGGTAACAAATGGGTACTTAAGATTAAAAGAAAGGCAGATGGTACAGTGGACAAGTACAAAGCAAGATTAGTTACAAAAGGTTTTACACAAAAAGAAGGTGTTGATTATGAGGAAACTTTTTCACCTGTTACAAAATTCTCCTCAATCCGCATGGTCTTGTCCATTGTCGCAAGTTTAGACTTAGAGTTATGTTAGATGGATGTAAAGACCGCTATCTTAAATGGTGATTTGGATGAAGATATATACATGTAACAACCCATAGGATATGTGGACAAAAAATATCCAAAGAAAGTTTGCAAGTTGTTACGATCTATTTATGGGTTGAAGCAATCTTCAAAGCAATGGTACATGAGATTTCACTTAGCCATCACCACTTTTGGGTTCACAATGAGTGAAGAAGATCATTGTGTATACGTGAAACGGTCTGGAAGCTCCTTTCTGATACTATCTCTATATGTAGACGATATCCTATTAGCTGGTAATGACATGCAATTGTTGATGATGTCTAAAGATTGGCTTTTCTCGAACTTTGAGATGAAAGATCTCGGTGAAGCCAACTTTATTCTAGGGGTTAAAATCATCAGGAATCGTTCTAGGAGATTCTTAGGCTTGTCACAAGCCACTTTCATACAGAAGATCTTAGAGCAGTTTAGGATAGAAAATTCAAAAGCTGTTGAAACCCCTATGGATAAAGCTACCAAGTTAGACAGGAAATCGTGTCCTCAGACAGAATCTGAGAAATCGGCAATGTCCTCAGTACCTTATGCAAGGGCAGTGGGCAGCTTAATGTATGCTATGCTTTGCACCAGACCGGATATTAGCTATGTAGTTGGCATAGTTAGTCGTTACCAGAGTAACCCAGGACAGTCTCATTGGCAAGCTGTGAAACGTATATTCCGCTATCTCAAAGGAACCAAGGACTTGATGTTGTGTTATGAAGGCGCGAGTCTCGAGCTCAAAGGATATTCAGATGCCGCCTGGGGAAATGACACTGACGAGGGAGAGTCTATTTCTGGATATGTCTTCTTGCTCGGAGGGGGAGCTATCTCTTGGTCAAGCAAGAAACAGACATCTACAGCACTTTCATCTATGGAGGCCGAATACATTGCATGTTGTGCTGCAGTTCAAGAGTGTGTATGAGTTTACAGATTCCTACAAGGATAGGGTGTTGTTCCAGGCATAAATGAGCCTATATCGTTGAGGATAGACAACACCTCGGCCATTGACTTGGCAAAGGATCCCAAACACCACAAAAAATCGAAGCACATTGAGATAAAGTATCATTACGTTCGTGATCAAGTGAAAGAAAAGAAGGTTATCCCCAGCTACATTCCTACAACGAGATGATGGCTGATCCCATGACGAAACCTATAGCTAGAGATCTATTTCAGGTTCACGTCAGGCAGATGGGATTGAGGAAAGCTTGATTGATATACTTGTATCATGTATCCTTGATCTTTCATGAATAATAAATTTCATTTTATTCAGTATTGAGCACTTGTTAGACAAGGTATGTAGATCATCAGCATTTTCTTTGAGATCAAGTAGGATTTCAACTTTATCGGTAGGCCGGTCACCCACTCGCACGGGATGACCAACCCTAAATGTACAAGAAAGGTACACTTGGGGTGATGTTCATACACTGAGGTATGAACCACCCTTTATTGAAAATAATAAAGGATGATGATGCGAATGAGTTGTATCCGCCTTCAGTCCTATAAGATTGAAGATGAGACTGAAAAAGTCGAATAACATAATCGCACCATTACTCATAATGCGAATAATGTTATGGCCTAAATCACAGCCAAGTCGTGAGGTTATGAGATGAGTCATACCTCATATGAGACGACTTGCGTATTGTAGACTCGACAGATACCTAGTATTGTCTACTTTACGATGTGTATTGTAACCACGTGCTTGGGCCTATTACCTACAGATTGCTTTGATTCGATCTAATCATTGCAACGTGCGAGTAGCCAGTCCCGTAGGTGACTCCTTGTGTCCTCAGCTTCCCTCCTCTTATGTACAGGAGGATGAGATTGAGTGTCGCTACTTTAGTATACGATGACGAAAGGCCCTTGATTGGTCAGACTCGGTTATGCTAGGAAAGCAGCTTGATCGATTCCAAATTACACATCTGCGTGGGGAAGATCCCGTGACAGCTACACCAAGTTTCTAGAACTATAAATACGCACTTGAAGACTTATCCACCGGCAGTATCGAGTTTTCTTAGACTTTTACAAACGATATTCTCTTTCAAAATATATATATATATATATATATATATATATATATATATATATATATATATATATATATATATTACTTTAAAAAGAATTCAAATTGATGTTTGTAGAAAACCAAGTTTTTCATTATAAACTCGATAAGTTGGATAAGTGCATATGTTGGCCGAGTACTCCAGATTGGGAGTTAACTCTATCCGGTGTGGTCATGCGGACTAGGACAGGCAATGCAAAGCTTGGGTTATTGAGTGCTAGTTAGGTGGTCTCTTAGTACTCAAACACCTGTAAGAAGATAACGGTGTTCCAGCTGGTCCCACGCCTCTGATTCTTTTGATCGTGATTTTTTGATTTTGATTGTTATGTGATGAGCTAGATGAACTCTCATGATGTTCCTACCCCACAATGTGATTGAGTGAGAGATATTGGTTGTGGACCTTTGGGGGCCCACTTGTGGATTAAGACCCATAGGAAGTGGATTGGGACCCATAGGAAGTTACCGCATCATTTTCCTTCCGGAAATTTGATATTCAAATTCTGAAGGTGGTTAGATGAGATAAGGATAAATCTCACTGTCTTATCCCTTTTATCCCTCGTATGAGTGTTATAAAATGAAGAACTCTCTGCCGATACTAACACACAAGAAAAGCTGTGAGATACGGAGAGAAAAGAGAGAAAGAGGCCTTGAGAGTTCATCTGGTCCATCCTTTAGATCTAAGCCATAGATCTGATCCGGGGACCATCTTCACTGTAGGATCAGAGGGGTGATCAGACCCATTTGTTCCTGTAGCAAATAGGCGGACGGCTGGATCGCACTGCACATCCTCGGCTTTGCGAAGGTTATCATCGTGTAGACCGTCGGATCCTAGAGGCCCACACTTCCACAAATAACTTTCAATCACACCTCTAGAGAGAAGCCCCATTGCAGGAATTCAAGAAGGAAACCAATCTTTGTTTAAATTTTATAATAATCTGTTCCAGCATGTGATTCATGGAATGCAAAGATTGGGAAGGGAGTTTCCCTGGCAAGGCTCAAGAGAAACACAGAAATAACTTCTCATGGAATACAATCAGGTCTGTAAATGAATGTGTGTGTGTGTGTGTGTGTGTGTGGGGGGGGGGGGGGGGGGGGGGGGGGAATGGAATGAAAAAGCTTTTGCACTGTTAGGAAAATGGAACTTACATTCTTGGGAAGAAGAAAATTCTCTTTAGAGAAGGGTGATTGTTTCGAAATGCTGATTGTAGATTGATGCCTGGAGCACAGATTTATCCTCTAGGTGTAGGAGATCTGAGCTTTGGAAAGGAATCTTAGACATGGAATCATCTTTCTTCCAAGGAAAATAAGATTTGAGTTGGCGATGGCAATTTGTTAGATTTTTGGGAAGACAAGTGGAGTGGCAACGATCCACTCTACACAAGATTTGCATTGTTATATAGATTGGCTCCTTGAACAAGTATTAATGGAATGCCACATGATAGATGGTCGAATGGTTTTGTCACCTTCCCTTAGAAGACGTCTTATAAAGGAAGACAGATGATTCAATCAATTTCAAGGTGCATCAGAAGACAAAAAGATCGCTCAAGAGAGGTGGGATCAAAGGAGCTGGAAATTGGCCAAGAATGAATGTCTCTATTTAAACATTTTAAAACCATTTGTGGGTCTAGTGAGAACAATGACAACTAGGTCCCTACTCATGGCTCAGTGGTAGACTCACGAGAGTTTCAACATAGAGGTCATGGGTTCAAGGGTACCCATTAGGTGTGTGGGTGTGCAAAATAAAAGATAAAAAAATGACGACTTTGGATTCCCTTGGCTTGGCTTTGGAAAGTAAAAGCCCTTCCTCAAGTGATTGCATTCTCATGGGTAGTGGGATAGGCCAAGGTCCTAATTGTCAACCATCTTCACAAGAGAGAGGAAATTATTGTCAATTGATGTTGTATGCATTAAGGGAAGGTGAATATGTGGACCACTTGTCCATTCATTGTGCATTCTCTTTGGCGGTTTGGGCTTGGTGCACTTCAAAGTTTAGTATCATTTGGTGTTAGAAAAGAATTTCTTTTTCTTTTTTTTTTTTAAATTGATTATTTTAGCCCTTATTCCAAGACGGGCTCATTAGGATGCTCCAACTTGAGAGGGAGTGTTGAAAGGTTGATTGTTGAATATGGCTCATTGGGCTCAAGTCCCTGTAATAAGGCCCACAGGCTCCATTCACATTTTTACTATTATAAATAAGAGTAGAGCGCCAGGGTTTCAATACACCCTAAGCATCTCTCTCTCTCTCTCTCTCTCTCTCTCTCTCTCTCTCTCTCTTCCATCTCTCTTCCATCTCTTACAGTAGTTTCTTAGAGCTTAAGTGCTCCTAGGGTTTCTTCCTCTTTTCTTTTTTTCCCTTCTTTTTTTTTCCTTATTCTTCTTCAATTCTTTTTTTAAGATTTTTTTGAATGACTTGTTGATATTTGTGTTGCCTTAACTAGGGTCTGCTGGATTTTTTCTGTTGAAGTAGATTTTTATGTTGCCTTGGCTAGGGCTTGTTAAAATTTTTGTTAAAGCATATTTTTATGTTGTCTTAGCTAGGGTTTAGTAAATCTTTTTATTTTTTATTTTTTTCGGTTCATGTGTTACTGGATTTGAACTCTCTGATGTGTGCTTAAAGCCCTTACTGATTTTTTCATTGTTTGGTTTGAGGTATTTGACTAGAATATTCTCTTCTTGTGTGACGTGTAGTCACCACTTCTCTGTCTCCTCATTCGATGACTTAACTTCTTCATTTCAGGGTCTCATTGCAAAGATATGTGATGTGATAATATTTATTCAGAGCAATTGGCTTGACACGTTTATGTATCGGGTAGTTAGCTAGTAGCATGCCAAAATAGTAAAGCAACGACGGTCCAAAACCGTCGTAAAAATGTATTTAGTACCTCCATTATTGATGGTCGAAACCATTGGATGTTCAGTTAAAAAAAATAGAGATGGTCTAGAGCTGTTTGTAACTTTCTTACATTAAAAAAAATATAACGATAATTTTGTTGTGTTTCTTTCACTTGATACATTTGCAACATTTAATAGAAGGATGCTTGCAAGGATATCAGATATGAAGATGGGCCGTTCTTTTCTTCTTAAATAGAAAAAAAGCATTCAAGCTTAAATTTAATAAATAATAATTGGCCATTCTAAATGCAGTTGTCAACTCATAAATAATACTAGTGAATTTTAATATAAAAAAGATGGAACCTAAATAATTTCTGGCATAGCAAAAGTTAGAAGCTAACACTGAGTTGGAGTCCAAGTGCAACATGGAAAAGAAGGACGTGGATTGCATCCTGCCCCCGCCCAGACGCATTACCGTCCGGGCAAACCTGTGAAGGGGCCCACCATGATGTATCCGTTTATGCACTTCATCCATTAATTTTATAAGATAATGTTAGAGAAGAATTTCTTTCTATTTTAAGTTTGATAATGTTAGCCCTTGTTTCAAGCTGTTCTTCATTAGGATGCCCCAGCTTGAGGGGGAGAGTTAAAAGGTTAATAATTGAATAAGGACTATCAAGCCCAAGTCCATGTAATGAGGCCCATATGCCCCATTCATGTTTTTACTATTATATATTAGAGGGCTATGGTTTCAATGCACCCAAAGCCTCTCATTTTCTTGCTATCTCTCTCCTCCCTCTCCCCTCTCTCTCATTGTTTCTCTTCCATCTTTCTTCTTCTTCTTCTCATTGTCACTTCTCATCGGTGCTCAAGATTAGCACATTGTAGCTGTTTAACAATTTGGACTATGCCAACATCCATGTCTTCTCTCCTTTTAGCCTGGAGAAGAGCATCCCTCAGAAGCAAGGTCAAGAAGTTATGGAATGACAGCTTGTAACGCCCCGGTTTTTCAGGGCTCGAGTAAGAAACCCATGCTCTGAAAAACCCGAGTGTAAAGGCTAATAATCATCATCTATCAATATCTTTGTAATCCAAATACAAGAGATAGATCTAAGAATCCCACAAAGCAAAATCATCATATCAGAGCGGAAGAAAAGTAATGCCCATAAGGCTTATACAAATCCAATGTTCCAAAAGTAACACACAAAAAGGAAAGTAAAATATTCGTCAAGGGCCGCCATCTGGTCCAGCTCCTCCTGGGACAGGTATGGCCAAGTGTCTCGAATGTCCGCCTTAGGCTCTTCCACAACTGGAACAGGGATATCCCCTCCATCATCTGCACCATCTGATATATTTTGACAACGTCAATCGTTGTCATAGTGAGGCAACACCCTCCAAGATTTCCATGTACATAATACAATACAATTATCCTAAAAGCAGATGTAAATAATCATAGGAAACAGGTAACCAGTATCCAACAAATATTACAATTATCATGTTACTTTTAAATCTTGTTAGTGCATGAATGCATGCACATGTTCTTCAGCCTGGGGATGTATCCAGCTGGTGAGGGTCGAGCCGACAGTAACTCGGTTAATCACCAAAGTTACCCGCAATGCAATGCTTATCAACCAAGAATAGTGTGACTCGTCGTCAACACATCCACAAATGCAATGCGATGGATGATTACCCAGCCGTCATTAGTCCTTTTGGTAATTTAATAATATACTCGCGGACACTATGGGGGACGTGCACAATCCAGCATAGGCCGACGGCTCGGGCATAGCATCCCAAAACACCATCCCCGGCCCACGAGAGGAATGATCATAGGTTTAACTCCTATTCCTATCTAATTAATATACTACAACTCAATATCAATATAACTTGCAAGATAGTATCATTATTTATCATAATGCCCATATTTTCCAACATTTATAATTCAAACAAAATTACTTTCATGCCAACATAATTCATAAGATTATAGCATCCACTTCATAACTAAAATTAACACACATGTGAAATATTTAACATGTTCCATTTAAAAATCAAATTTAATTCAAATAAGCTTTTTGAATCCAACAAGAGAACACTACTATATTTTCTTCAAGTTATTTATACATTTCAATAGTGGTGCTATCAACATACCTTGTAACAAAACAATTATGAATATAATCAATATTCAATGAAACTAGGGGAAGCTTGAAGGGTGAGGGACCTCACCTCAAGTAGAATCACTCTTGTTAAAAGACAGCAATAAGAAGAAATTGAGAACAACTCCCAAATCCTACAATAATTCATAATTCTCATAAATAACTCAACCATTCCATGATGGACATTATAAACCAATATTAAGAGGTGGACTCTCCTCAGGTTGCACTAACTTAGCTCTACCCCAAACAATTTGGTTTCCATTCAAGAGACTAGAGTTCTATACTTAGTTTCAGATTTGAATTTTAATCAAATAAGATTGTAAAAAAAATCTCATGGCCATTAAATCTAATGCCAGCCCTAGGTATCAACCCATGCCTCAATCATGAATGGTAACACAAAACATTTGAATCAATGCAACTCAGTGGTTAACTGAGTTCCACCAACTCAAATCAATAAATCACTGATTAAGGAGATAGCTTCAGTCATCACATAAACAGACTACACAGCCCTACACCCACTAATCCTTGATTTGTTAGAGGACTTACCTGGTGAATCCGTTGAAGGAGTCAATTAATAGCCTCACAATAGATAGATCTGAGTCAACTCGGAATAGATCTTGTCCTAAATGGAGCAACAACCCAGAAATGTGTAGAATCCACAGCAATCACAAACTTGCTAGACTCAACCTTACAGCATTCAAACTAGATTCAATTCTGATGAACAAAAGGATCTCCAACTGGTTGCTCCAGATCTGAAAGCAACAGCCAAACGAGATTGATTGATCATCACTTCAACGAAGGATATTCAGCAGGGGAAAAATCTCTTTAATCAGATCTTGCTGAACTACAATGGAAACAAGGGTGATGCTCGAACATCACCGAGATTTACTAATCTAACATCTGGCTGCTATAGATCTAGAAGAATGAAAACTATATCAAACTTACCTGTTTTAAGCTGCTGGAAGAAGAAGACCACACCAACTCAAACTGATCCCGAATTTGGGAGTTTTTCTTCAATCCAACTCTGACGGATGAGTTGATTCAGCTCTTCAAGGCTTGTGGAGATGGACAGTTGAACTCCCATAAATCAAGCCCTGCTGAGATGCTGATTCGAAAATCCCAATCTAATGAAGTCTACCATCGGATGAACAGAGAACCTCGATCTAAGCACTGGACTAGATCACAGTCCCTTGGAGCAGGAAGAAGAAGATAAATGGGGGAAAAGAGTAATGAAACTAGGATTTCAGATCTGTTTCTCAACAAAAGAAAAAGAAAGAAAGAACATTCCAGTTCTTTTTATAGCCATTAGCAATCCGCGTGAAATGGGTATGGACGGCTAGGATTCCACTAAAACTCTTCCCAACATATTGTTATGGACGGCCAAGATACATTTTTGAGCATCGGACGCGGATTGCTCACCTGGCAAATGTGATTTTGAAAACCAAGACAAACAGTCTGCCCTTGGCTAGAAATCCGCTGAAACACGATGACTCCCCATCAGAGAAAACCACATGATTAGACAAAACCCTCCACGCTCTAAAGAATAGACAGATTGGATTAACAATAGGTGGGCCACAACGATCTGGATCTGGTGTTGAAGGCTCTGTTGGAAGCACAACTGCTGTTTGGACATACCGACTTTAGTCTCAGATTGTAGCTGTCCTGATGAGAAGTAGAGGCAATCCTCACCATACGTGAGACCAGTAACCACACCCGAAATACATAGACGGTCTGGATTGATCTAAGCTACACTACAGGTGGGCCACGCGGCTGACAAAAATGGACAGCGGTCGTCCTCTCGGCGGAAATAAAAAAAAAGAAGAAGAAGAAATCTCCTTTTTAGGGAAATCGGGTCAGCGTACGCTGACCCATAACTAGAGTATGGTGCACGGCGTGTGTACACGTAATTTGATACACACGCCCACCAAAAGTGTGGGCCCCACTTACAAAAATGTAATCCACACCATCCAATCATGATTATGGATGTGTTTATGGTTAATGACACATACTTGAACCGTTCCATCAATCAGGTAACCCCATACACTATATAATCTATAATTAAGGTACCTCACACCATTTAATAGTTAGGTTCATACCAATCTAGATTTGGCCAGTTCAAAATATCCAGCCCATTTGTATTATCTACACTATACAATACAATCTTTATAGTTAACGTTTTATTCTCCCAATCATAGTATAAAATAATATTATTATCATGTTAATTAATTTAGAATTTTATTATAACTATATTAAATTATAATCTCAAAAGAAATTAAAGCCATACTAAATATTTATCACTATTATTATATACCAATAGGATACTCATATGTAAGATCTTAATTTAATAATTGAGAGTTTTTAGTTAGTCAAGGATTCATCCGATGTGAAATTTAGTATTTTCATAAAATATAAATTAAAATTATTAAAAAAAAAAATTTATACTATAAGTAGTTAACTTCAAAATGACATCAAATTGTATGTCAGATACGGGTATTACACAACTGCTTAGGTATTCTTTAGGTGATTTGGAAAGAAAGGAATGATCGTCCCTTCTCTAATTGTTTGAAGTTGGTTCCTGTTATGCTGGATTAAAGGAATTTGCTGGGTATTGTTGGGCGCGAAAGCATCCTTAGAGTTGAATCAAACAAGAAATAGAGAATGAAAAATCTAAGCAAACACAGAGAACACACGAGATTTTATGTGAAAAACCCTAGCGGGAAAAAACCACAGCACGAAGAGACGAACAATCCACTATAATCGAAGAAAGTTATAAGAGATGGAACAACTTATAGTTAAGCCCTAGCTTCTACCTTTCAAAACTGTAGAAAACGTGCTAGGCTCCTCTTGTTCTAGCATTAACCCTAATCCGCAATTACAAGGGTACTTATCTACTCCCATACAAGATTAGGAAATAAAACCCGCACTTATGCATTCCATCAGTTGCACCTTCAGTCAACCGACAACATCACAAAGTTTGTGTGACGTGTGCTCACCCCTTCTTTGTCTCCTCCTTCGACGACTTAACTTCTTCATTTCAGGCTCTCATTGCAAATATATGTGATGTCACAATATTTATTCAGAGCAGTTGGCCCGACACGTTTATTTATCGGGTAGTTAGCTAGTAGTATGCCAAAATAGTGAAAAAAAAAAAAGAAACGACGGTCCAAAACTGTCGTAAAAATGTATTTAGCGACTCCATTACTGACGATCGGAACCATTGGATGTTCGGTTAATAAAAGAAAAAAATATACATGGTCTAGAATTGTTTGTAACTTTCTTGCATTAAAAAAATATATATAACGATAATTTTCTTTTTTTTTCTTTCACTTGATACATTTGCAACATTTAATAGAAGGATGCTTGCAAGGACATCAGATATGAAGATGGGCTGTTCTTTTCTTCTTAAATAGAAAAAAAGCATTCAAGCTTAAATTTAATAAATAATAATGGGCCATTCTAAATGCAGCTGTCAACTCATAAATAATTCTAGTGAATTTTAATATAAAAAAGATGGAACCTGAATAATTTATGGCATAGAAAAAGTTAGAAGAGACTGAGTTGGAATCCAAGTGCAACATGGAAAAGAAGGACGCGGATTGCGTCCTGCCCCCGCTCGGACACATTACTATCCGAGCAATCCTGTGGAGGGGCCCACCGTGATGTATCCATTTATCCACTCCGTCCATCGATTTTATAAGATAATGTTAGAGAAGAATTTCTTTCTATTTTAGGTTTGATTATGTTAGCCCTTGTTTCAAGCTGGGCTACATTCGAATGCCCCAACTTGAGGGGGAGAGTTGAAAGGTTAATAATTGAATAAGGACTATCAGGCCCAAGTCCATGTAATAAGGCTCATATGCCCCATTCATGTTTTTACTATTATATATTAAAGTAGAGGGCTAGGGTTTCAATACACCCAAAGCATCTCATTTTCTTGTTATCTCTCTCCTCTCTCTCTCTCTCTCATTGTTTCTCTCTTCCATCTTTCTTCTTCTTCTTCTCATTGTAACTTCTCATTGGTGCTTAAGATTAGCACATTGTAGCCGTTTAACAATTTGGACTATGCCAACCTCTGTGTCTTCTCTCCTTTTAGCCTAGAGAAGACCATCCCTTAGAAGCAAGGTTAGGAAGTTATGGAATGTCAGCTGCTTAGGTATTCTTTGGGTGATTTGAAAAGAAAGGAATGATCGTTCCTTCTCTAATTGTTCGAAGTTGGTTCCTATTATGCCGGATTAAAGGAATTTGCTGGGTATTGTTGGGCACGAAAGCGTCCTTAGAGTCGAATCAAACAAGAAATAGAGAACGAAAAATCTAAGCAAACACAAAACGAAAAATCTAAGCAAACACAGAGAACACACGAAACTTTACATGGAAAACCCTAGCGGAAAAAACCACAGAACGAAGAGATGAACAATCCCCTATAATCGAAGAAAGTTACAAGAGATGGAACAACTAATAGCGAAACCCTAGCTTCTCCCTTTCAAAACCGTAGAAGACGTGCTAGGCTCCTCTCGTTCTAGCATTAACCCTAATCCGCAATGACAAGGGTACTTATATACTCCCATACAAGATTAGGAAATAAAACCCGCACTTAGGCATTCCATCGGTCACAGCTTCAGTCAACCGACAACATCACAAAGTTTGTGGGTCAACCGAAAAAGACCTTGGTCGACCGCGAACATCACAATGTGCTTCGGTCGACCCAACTGCACCAGATTAAAGGCACTTGATCAACAGGTATTCTCATCTAGAAATATGGAGTTGGAGAGTAACTCTTTATAAGGTTTGGGGTTGCAGTCTTGGTCTCTGTTGCACAGACAAAACCATCCAAGTCTGCTTTCCCCTGTCATATTACCTATTGGTGCTACTCCTAAGTTCCCTCGAATAAATTCGTTTCTATTCTATCCTTCCTCGTCTAGCGACACATCCATCACAATATCCTTGTTTCAGCTAAAACTCATCCTATGGCACGTTGTTCCTTAACTGCCCAACACTGCAAGCCGGTCTCCTAGAAAGACCAAAATGTCTTCACAAAAAAAAAGTGTAAATTATGTTAAATAATGCTAGACCGAGGTATGGTCACCAACTTGTGTCAAAGTTTTTCCATGTATGACTAGTTCTAGCTAGTTTTGAGTGCAATCTGATGATACAAGATTTCACCAGGTATGATCCAACATGAGCCAAACAGGTCATTTTCAACTCAACTGCAGAGTTTACGAACCTTGAAATAAATAAATATTAACAAATAATATGCTATAGAAATACTGTAAAAATAAATAAATAAAACAATGTAACATGTAAATTGGGGTTCGACACTACTTGTGGGGTTAAAAGTGTCACACCTCACAGGTCTTATGGATCATTATTTTCTACAGTGACAAATAGCTTCAGTTCAAAGAATCAATTCGAATTTTACTAAATTATCCATCATTTCATCTTCCATCTAACCCTTAAGGGTCACTTACCTATATAACATAGACATCATCATGAACCTTAGCGTAAAACTCAACATTCC
>PVNU02002591.1:0-85497 GCA_003013855.2 Liriodendron chinense
CAAAGGTGATATCCCTCCAATCCATTTATAAATTGTTAGATCCATTTCCGATCCAAAATCCATAAAATTAACCATCGAATCATGGTTGGATAATCCACCTCCATTACAAATCTAAAAATAATATAATATTTAATATATAATATAATATATTTAATTTAGTAGAAAAATTATGCAAATCTCACTATTTACTGTGGTATGGCCAACCTAAGAGTGGCATGACTCAATTTTGAGACATATCCTAAAATAATCTATAAAAGGGATGGCCAGCATGAATATAACAAATGCAGTAAGGTGATAATAAGTCGGATTTTAATTGGATTCGGATCGAACTCGGATATGTTCCTGGACATCCAAATCGGGTCCATTTAAGTAATTGGACTTATTTTAAGATCTAAATCTGGTCCATTTAACTAATTAGACCTATTTTAAGATCCAAATCTGCATTATACGGATTCAGAGTGAATTAGATATCCGATATGACCCGCTCCATTGAGAGCCCCAGTGGATAAGGGTATTTCGCTCGTTTCATCGAACGTAAACAACTTCTTGGAAGGAATTGCTCGTGCATGTAACTGTATAAGTAAGTCACTAATCTTCATAAGTCTCCCACAATCTTGAAGAAAAAATTCTCTACCTCCGGAGAAAAGAAAAACGTAGGTAACTCTCTCTCTCTCTCTCTCTCTCTCTCTCTCTACGAGGGATTGTAGCGTTTTTCCATTGATCAATTGTAGCGTTTTTCCATAGCAATAATGGACACATGGATTATTAATCCAAATTGCTAATCTACTCTCCAGCGGATGTACAGCCCCACAAAAATCTCTCTAGCTAGAAGATCCTAACCGTCAAGACTTTCAGCTTCTTTATATTTAATTGCGGTAAAAATCTTTGGTGGCCATCTACTTGCATTCTATAGGAATTGAATGGTCTGGACTATCCGGTCACTTGAGGCTTGTCATTATCCATGGTTGGTAATGTCAGATTGATAGCATTGACCCAGAACCATGGTTCTTGATTGCATGGACTAGGTGCCCTAGTTTACATATTAATTATTCCCACAATATTCTTCTTCTTTTTTTTTTTTTTTTTTTTCTTTTTAAGAAAAGCAACCTCCAGCCTGGCAGCCTCCTCCCAAGTCTAACTTTGCTACTCTAATACAGGCCAACAAGCAACAGGGCACAACAGGGACCTACCTTGACAAACTGAAACTGCCCTAAAAATTGACCACCCGCACCTGATAGTAGATTCGCAGGTTGCACAGACGACAGTCGCAGAAACACACAAATAAGCACCAGAGCCTTTCTTTTTTTTCTTTTTTCTTTTCTATTTTTAAGTTAGTCAGGCAACGCGCCCACCCTATCTATTAGCTGGGCAATGCGTCCACTTGGTTAGTCATACAATGCACCCACCCACTAGTGGGGTTAGTGTCTCCTTAGCATTCAAACGTGAAACCTGCTATTGAAACACCTACGCTTCTTCCATGCACCAGAGCCTGACCCCGGCACTGCCAAGCAGAACTCTGCTCCCGTCCCAGCGGCTGCACAGGCCGCAAACCACTAGAGCCTTACACTTGTCACCTCCATGGAGTGGATATATATATATATATATGTGTGTGTGTGTGTGTGTGGTGTGTGTGTGAGGAATGCTCACCCGGGCACTTCTCTCACGAGAAACTCGTGAGCACTTTTTCATGGCTCATTACACATGATGTGAGCCCAAATTTGAGCCGTCCATGTGATGCAACACTCAAAAAAACCTCTCATATTTTGGGCTCACATAATGTGCAATGAGCCATGAAAAAGTGCTCATGAGTTTCTCATGAGAGAAGCATTCCTCTATGTGGTGTGTGTATTACCATGCAACGCACCCACCCTATTAGCTGGGCAACACACCCACCGGGTTAGTCACATGATGCACCCACCCACTAGTGGGGTTAGTGTGTCTCATCAGCACTTGAACTTTAGACCTGCTGTTGAAAAACCCAGGGGTTTTTACGGCTGGGCTAGCAGGCGAGACACTCCCACAATATATACCTAGTATGCACACAAAAATTGAACGTATTGCATACATGTACCTCAAATTAAACGGTCCAAATAGTGGGACCTACTGTAATGGATCATAGTCCAAAATCAATTGAATGTATGATCATTGATCAACAATTAATGATTTTTTTTTTTTTAATTTGGACAGTTAACTTTCTTTTTTTCTTTCTTTTTTTATTGAACAAAAAGATGCTCACCTGAATTTGGACCGTTAACTATTTCAACTTTGATTATCCACCGGGAAATTCTGATCATTAATGAGATCCATGATCTTTACAGTACGTATACATCATTTTATCTTAGATAAAAATATGCCACGTGTACAATCTTTTGTGCATGTGCGTCTAGATCATTAAACTGTGGTAGGGTATCGGAGTACCAAAGCTTTTTTCTCGCGGGAAAGTGGAAAGCCGGGGTTTTGAATGCTTAACATGGCAGAGAGCTTTCCGCCGTTGGATGCTTAGGAATGCAGAGATCTGAGACATTCACTGTACCTGTGCAAGAAGAATGTACGGTTAGAAAATGACTCAGATTGTGTGGTGACCCAACTCCAAGTAGCTTGATGGTGTTTGGTCGTTCGTCTAGATGGCCAAAGTTTTTAGGTCGTGTGTTGTAAAAGTTTGTTTTTGAAAAACAATTTTAAAAAAAAAAACGTTTGATTTTTTGTCCCATATCGGATGTGAGAAAAGTTTTTTACCTCTTTATAAGTAGGGTGTTGTGCACCTTACTTATTTATGGTGGAAGAGGGGAGAATGGTGGCTTGCGTGTTCCAGTGTGAAGCACTGGAACACCGCGCACGGGCACGGGCTCGGTCTTAGACTCGAACTCGGTCTCGAGCTCGGGCCAGGTGCGAGGGCGAGGGCACGTGAGGCAGTGTGGCTGTAGAGGCGCTAGTGGCACACTTGCAGTAACAGCTGCATGTGGCTAGCCCAACAGTCAGAAACGGCTAGCCATTGAGTCTAAACAGCCAGCATGCAGGTGCATAACTCCCACATGCACAACAGTCAGAAACTGCCATAAACGGCTAGTTTCTCACAACAGCCAGAAAACGGCTAATGCCATTATGGCTCTGGACCAAAACTGCCAGCCACCCTTACCTATATAAACCGGACAGGTCTGGTTCATTCCAACACAACAACAGCAATCACAACCTCGAATACTGAACCAGCACCCATTTTAGTCTCTTAGCCTCTTGGTTTGGTTGAAATAAACCAAGCCACTTAGACCAGTGTAGTGGTCTGCTGCTGCCAGAAGAAGACTGACATTTTTTTCTCTATTTCTTTTCCTTCATCTGCCAGAGTGTGTTACTGAGTTCCATAGTGGTTCCTTCATTTTTGCTGAACGCATAACCACATAAGGCTCGTCGTATCCTGAAAGCAATCCGCTTGCAACCTATCAGTAGACTCAAAATAATTGAGTAGGGGTGAATTACGCTTTAAGGACAGCGTGTTTTTCACATGCTTCAGCCTGTCCTTATTTCTCGATTTTTCAGTTAATTACATTTTAAGATCAGAAATTTCTCAACAATCATAAAGCGTAATTTTTCTGATATGGAAACCGAAGGGGTATCATCAATCAAACTGATGAACCAGGATCTTATTCGTCTAAACCGGTTCGATGGAACCAATTTCACCAGATGACAGGATAAGATAAAGTTCCTGCTTACGGCGTTGAAGATATTCTATATCCTAGACCCCAACTTGAAGCCGCTTCCTCCAGCTACTGATAAAGAGACGACTGAGCAGATCAACGCACGCATCAAAAGAGAAGAAGATAATCTGCTGTGTCGACGACACATCTTGAACACGCTATCTGATTGTTTGTATGATCAATACACCAGAACTGAATCTGCCAAAGAAATTTGGACCGCTCTCGAGTTCAAATTCAAGACCGAAGAAGAAGGTACGAACAAATATCTAATAGCTAGCTATTTCGACTACACCATGGTAGATAACAAATCGCTGTTAGCCCAAATCGAAGAACTACAGCTAATTGTTGGCAAAATTAGTGCCCTAAAAATTGATATCCCTGAAGCTTTCCAAGTCTGGGCTATTATCGCAAAATTGCCCCCGAGTTGGACAGAATACAGGAAGAAATTACTACATAAAACCGAGGATTATTTACTGAAACAAATCCAGAAATATATCCGAATAGAGGAAGAATCCCGAAACCGTGAAAAGAAAAATGGAAATGATAATTCCTCATCCAAGGTACAAGTAGTGGAAAGTACCCAAAACAAAAATTTCGAGAAGAAACGGTTCTCTGAAACCCAATAAAGGGAAATTCAAGAAATCACAGAAGAATAACGGAAAGTTCAAAGGCCCTTGCCATGTCTGTGGGAAAACCGGGCATTACGCTCGAGTATGCCGTCTTCGAAAATCGAAGAATGAGGCAAGTGCAGTTGAAGAAGACATAGTTGCCATGATCACTGAGGTAAACATGATCCAAGGCAAAGTACCCGGTTGGTGGTATGATACAGCTGCCACAGTCCATGTAAGCTATGACATATCAGCCTTTAAAACTTATGAGGACGTGACCGATGGTCAAGAGGTCCAAATGGGTAATGAAGTTAGATTGAATGTCGTAGGTAAAGGAACCGTGGAACTAGTATTTACCTCTGGAAAGAAAGTGATCCTAACTAATGTACTGCATGTTCCTGACATGAGACGAAACTTAGTTTCTGGGGATCTTCTAGAAAAATCTGGAATACGGGTAGTGTTTGAGTCGGGAAAACTGATTCTATCCAGGAACGGGAATTTCGTTGGTAAGGGATATGCTTTTAATAGGATGATAAAATTTTCCTTGAATGAAAGTAGCCCTTCTACGTATATGATTGAATCTGTAGCATTGTGGCATAGTAGATTAGCACACATAGGTTATAGTACCTTAAAATTCATGTCTAAGAATGGCTTAATCTCATACACGAATAGTCAAAATGACAAATGTGAAGTGTGCATAAGGTCCAAATTTACAAAGAAACATTTTCCTAGTGTTGAGAGATCATCTCAAATATTGGACCTAATACACACTGATATCTATGAGTTAAATGGCATTCTTACACGTGGAGGAAGAAGATACTTTATAACCTTCATTGATGATTGCTCAAGATATGTACATGTATATCTTCTAAAGAATAAAGATGAAGCACTCAACATGTTTAAGATATATAAAGCAGAAGTGGAAAATCAGTTAAACGAGAAAATAAAAGTTCTTCGTAGCGACAGAGGATGAGAGTATTTTTCAAATGAATTCTCTAACTTCTGTAAAGAACATGGCATAATACACCAATGTACTGCACCGTCCACACCACAACAGAACGGTATAGCTGAACGAAAGAATAGAACCTTAGTAGAAATGGTCAACTCAATGCTAATACAAGCAAAGTTGCAACTTGGACTTTGGGGAGAAGCACTTCTTACAGCGTGCTACATCCTAAATAGGGTTCCTTCTAAGAAGTTTAACACTTCACCATATGAGGTATGGAAAGGTAGAAAACCTAATCTAGGATATCTTAAAGTGTGGGGGTGCCTCACATATTGTAGAATGCCTGATCCCAAAAGAACTGAATTAGGATCCAGAGCTATTAAGTGCGCCTTTGTAGGGTATGCACAAAATAGCAAAGCATATAGACTCCTAGACTTAGAGTCTAATACAATCATAGAGTCTAGAGACGTTGAGTTCTTTAAAAACTCACTATCCTTAGAGTCAAATGATAATGAAATCCAAACTCCAACAGAGAAACCTATGGTAGAAGCTCAACATGAAGTTGAAGCTCCAATAGAACCACGTAGGAATCAAAGGGTAAGAGTAGAAAAGAGTCTTGATCCTGAACAGATAGACTCTCAACGTATCTCTTTTCATCTCATAGAAGGAGATAGAGAGAATGTCATTAGAAAAATACTTATAGTTATGACTATAAAAGATGATCCAACAACCTATAGAGAAGCTGTAACTTCTAGAGATTCAGCTTTTTGGAAAGAAGCTATCAATAATGAGATGGACTCGATTATGTCAAACCAAACCTGGGAACTGGTGGATCTACCTCCAGCTTCTAAACCTATAGGGTGTAAGTGGGTATTTAGAAAGAAATATCACACTGATGGAACTATTCAAACCTTTAAAGCTAGACTAGTAGCTAAAGGGCTTAGACAAAAAGAAAGAATAGATTATTTTGACACATACTCACCTGTGGCGAGAATAACATCTATTAAAATTATGTTTGCTTTAGCATCCATACATCAGCTGTATATACATCAAATGGATGTAAAGACTGCTTTCCTGAATGGAGACCTCGACGAGGAGGTATACATGGAACAAACTGAAGGGTTTGTTCTGCCAAGAAATGAGAAGAAAGTCTGTAAATTAATTAAATCATTGTATGGACTAAAACAAGCACCTAAACAGTGGCATGAGAAATTTGATTCTAAAATACTTTCTCATGATTTCATGCATAATGTAGCAGACAAATGCATATATTCTAAAACAAGTAGTAACTATATAATTATTATTTGTTTATACGTTGATGACCTATTAATAATAAGTAACAAGATGGAAGGTGTAACTGAAACAAAGAAGTTTCTGTCTTCCGTATTTAAAATGAAGGATCTTGGACAAGTTGATACCATTTTAGTTATTAAAGCAAAAACTCATAGTGGGGGTTATGCGCTATGCCAATCTCATTATATTGAGAAAATAATAAATAAGTTTAAACACCTGAATATTAAAGAAGCGAAAACCCCATTCGATCCAAGTATCAAGTTAAATGAAATACTGGAAGAAAATTGCACAATTAGAGTATGCGAGTGTTATAGGAAGCTGATGTATGCAATGCGATGCACTAGACCAGACATCACATATGCTGTGAGTAAACTAAGTAGGTTTACTAATAATCCCAGTGTAGAACACTGGAAGGCAATAGGAAGAGTACTTGGTTATTTAAAAGTAACCAAAAACTTAGGGTTATTTTACTCAGAATTTCCAGCTTACTAGAAGGATATACCGATGCAAGTTTGATATCGAGTGCAGGTGACAACAAATCCACTACTGGATGGGTTTTCACCTTAGGAGGTGCAGCAGTATCTTGGGGATCCAAGAAACAAACCTGCATAACTCACTCAACTATGGAGTCTGAGTTCATAGCCCTTACTGCAACAGGTAAAGAGGTTGAGTGGCTCAGGGATCTTCTTTTAGAAATTTCATTCTATGCGAAGCCGATACCGGCTGTTTCGCTACATTGCGATAGTGAAGCCACATTAGCTAGAGCCTACAGTGGCACGTATAATGGAAATCCAGACATATAAGTCTGAGACATGACTATGTAAGACAACTGATTCAAGATGGAATCATTGCAATATCTTATGTAAAGTCAAGTAATAACTTAGCTGATCCTTTTACTAAACCTCTAACAAGAGAGGTAGTAAGGACAACATCCAGAGGGATTGGGTTGAAACTTTTTTCAAAAGATTCACCAGTGATGAAAACCCAACCTAAAATTAAAAAATTTCTATATAAGGGTTCAATGGGTAAAAATAAGTCACTGATACGTGAAAAGTTTCAGCATTAAATTATATATATATATATATATATATATATATATATATATATATATATATATATATATATATATATATATCATCCAGGATTATAGTGCTGGCCGTTACAGACAGAGGGTTGAGTCTTAGAAACTCTTAATGCAGTCCAGTCTTAAGGACAAGTGTCTGAAAGTAACGGAGACACTGGAAGGACTTCACCTATATGAACGTAGAGGTGGTGCCGCCTCTCATGAGAATGAGAGTTTTCTCGGGATCGTTCATGAAACAGGATAAGCACAAGGCCATTAAATGTGCTGAGCAAGAATTGTGGGAACTCAAATAACACTTAGAAAGTATGTGTGTGGTATTTTCAGTCCTGTTATCTAAAAATAACTGGTTCAAAGCTGCGGCTACCAGTAATTTCGATAGGTCTTTGAAATACTTACACTAAGGAAGGATTCAAATCGAAAGATATCTTTCTTTATGCATATAATCTTTTATACTCTGGCAGACATCTTTTTTCTATTTTAAATTATTTTAAAAACAAGTGGGGGATTGTTGTAAAAGTTTGTTTTTGAAAAATAATTTTAAAAGAAAAAACTTTTGGTTTTTTGTCCCATATCGGATGGGAGAAAAGTTTTTTACCTCTTTATAAGTAGGGTGTTGTGCACCTTACTTATTTATGGTGGAAGAGAGGGAGAATGGTGGCTTGCGTGTTCCAGTGCGAACACCGCGCACGCGCACGCTCAAGGGCACGGGCTCGGTCTCGGTCTCGATCTCGGACTCGGTCTCGGGCTCGGGCACGGGCTCGGCCTAAGTGCGAGGGTGTGGGCACGTGAGGCAGTGTGGCCGTAGAGGCGCTAGTAGCGCACTTGGTACTTCGCACGTGCGTATCATGTCGCGGATGGGTCGTGACCTCGCAAACCGGAGCGAGACTGGTGCGAGTCGCAGTGCGACAGAGGCTAGGTAATAGGTCAGGTGGCTGGGTTCGGAATAGAGGAGGTGCTGTGGGTGGGAGGTCTGACAAAGAGACCTCTCTACTTTTTATAGAGAGCTGCAAGGCTAATTAGAGGGACCTGTGTAACTGCTCATGCAGTAACGGTCCATACCATGCAGTAACAGCTGCATGTGGCTAGCCCAACAGTCAGAAACGGCTAGCCATTGAGTCTAAACAGCCAGCATGCAGGTGCATAACTCCCACATGCACAACAGTCAGAAACTGCCATAAACGGCTAATTTCTCACAACAGCCAGAAAACGGCTAGTGCCATTATGACTCTGGACCAAAACTGCCAGCCACCCTTGCCTATATAAACCGGACAGGTCTGGTTCATTCCAACACAACAACAGCAATCACAACCTCGAATACTGAACCAGCACCCATTTTAGTCTCTTAGCCTCTCGGTTTGGTTGAATAAACCAAGCCACTTAGACCAGTGTAGTGGTCTGCTGCTGCCAGAAGAAGACTGACATTTTTTCTCTATTTCTTTTCCTTCATCTGCCAGAGTGTGTACTGAGTTCCATAGTGATTCCTTCGTTTTTGCTTAACGCAGAACCACATAAGGCTCGTCGTATCCTGGAAGCAATCCGCCTGCAACCTATCAGCAGACTCAAAATAATTTGAGTAGGGGCGAATTACGCTTTAAGGACAGCGTGTTTTTCACGTGCTTCAGCCTGTCCTTATTTCTCGGTTTTTCAATTAATTTATTTTTAAGATAAGAAATTTCTCAACATCGTGCACTTACTTAACTGGGCCATATCTGCTCCAACACATGGCCCAATAAAATCCCACCACGTCAATCTGGGTCTGAAAATAGAAAGTTGACTACGCTCTACGTTGTCAAAGGATTGCAATTTCATGGCATAGCTAAGAGACTATAAAAGTCCTACATCACTCTTCTATATCAAATCTCTTACTCTCCAAAGAAAAAATAAGAATAACAAAGCCTCTCTCTCTCCTTAAGGAAGAAGAAAGAAAAGTTCGGAAGAATACTTTCAGCAAATCTCCCTCAGTACGTATCTCTCATCTCTGCGTGTGATATGGTAGGCCCCACTTCATGAAACGGTCGGATTTCTACGGCCTGTTATCCATAGCTCCATTCATGACAGGACAATTTTATATTTTGCATTGATCATGGGTTGCGGGCTGCTGATCAAGATTTTCTCGCATCAAACATTGGATAACCAATTGGTGGATGGTGTGGATAGACATCACAGTGAGTTGTTGGGATACAGGCGATCAGCCCCATAGCGGAAGCAAGCTCAGAGCAATCAAATGAGGAACAAACACAATGCAATCACACACCAAGCAGATCAACACACCCAAGAAGCAATCCGAATTTAACGTGGAAAAACCCCTCACAAGTAAAAAACAACGGCACAAAACGATACCAATCCACTATGAATCAAAAGTTACAAGAGCATGAAGAAAACTTACACCGGATTCAAGCCCACAAGAGAAAACCCAAGCTCTCCAAGAGGAAAACCAACGTGGCCCTTCCTCTAAAGCTCTTTCTCTCACCCTAGAACTCTCTCTCTCTCTCTCTCTCTCTCTCTCTCTCTCTCTCTCTCACTCAACCCTTACACATCTAGGATACCTAATTCACGTATTACATTTTCTTAAATAGGAAGAAATCCGAATTAGAAACATCTTACGCAAGAAACTGCACAAGATCGCACAAAAACTGCATCACCGACTTTGTAGTCCGCGCACGGTTAGGCGACCGGCTAGAACTCGTCAGGCGCCCGACAGATTCAAAATCTATCCAGAGAGTTCTAGCAAAAATCCAACCAATTTTGGTCGGGCCCCTACAGTCCAGAAACAATTCAACAATACAGACTTCCAAAAGCCAACCCAGGTGTCCTTGGGGGAGCACCTGACACCCCTAGTGTCCAAGATTGAAGGCAAAACCCCAACATGGGCCACTTCCAAAAGTTGCTAGATTGAGTACGTATTCAACCGGGCTCAGCGACACCCACATGCACCTTTGGGACAGTGGTAGACTGAGTGAAGATAACCTCGTTTCAACACTGAGGGCCTGGTATCGATTCCCAGTGTGGGGGGTGGCTAACATTGAAGTGTGACTAACAGTATGGGTGTATGTACTAATAAAAAAAACCAAGCTCATCTGTGACTTCGGCTAGTGGCGCCCCAATCAAATTCTGCCACATCAGTTCACCACGGATATAGATGGTGTCAAGGTGACCACACAATATACATCTCACATTGTACCACACAAATGGTATGGATCTACATGCAAAGATGGTATAGGTTCATTAGAACCATTCATCTTAGGTGAGATATTTCGATTGGCCCTGACCCACTACACAAGATCAAAAGTGATGATGAACTGGACCAGGTAGGTAAGTAAAAACCGTCTTATCATAGGACTTCCATTCATTGAGAAAGGGACAATAAATGATGATGATCATGGGAAAATGGAAATTCCATTTATCCCCATTAGAAAGGATTAGGCTTAGATGATGATGATGAGACAACATTTGCCATTAACAATTGATCTGTTGTGTGCCAAGCACAACATTTGATATGCCATGCTTAATTCCTTAATTTTCAGTTGTATCACTTAAATATGTATGCATTTGTTTTCATGCAATTCTCATAAAATGATTTCTATTTTTCCAGGAACATGGATCTTTCACAAGATGATGACACACTTGATGAATGGTTTCTTGGAGCCATTAACGATGAGAACTTTATGGAAACTATACACTCACAATTATACAGGAAGAATTTGATGAAGTTCTTGTTGAGCCAGTTCCACCTCAAAATGGCAAGTCATTGTTAAGGGGCCTCTTCCCAATATATAACCCAGCAATCTCCCCAGCCTCTAGCCGATATGGGACAAACCCAACAATCCCCCCCCCCCCCCCCCCCCCAGAGAATAAGGGCTCCCGAGTACTGTTAAAGGAGAAGTAAAAACATCCAGTCCACATCCGTCGAAGACATGATCTGCCCTGATCTAATGGACCATTCTGATCTTTCCTTTATAGTCAGTTTCCATTTATATTGTAGTCCTTAAAATCAAAGGATGTATTTCATTGAGTTTTAATATAAATAAACAGAGAGGTTAGGGGTTTAACCTAAATTACTCTCTCTTTCAACATAGTATCAGAGAGAAACCCTAGCCCCCTCTCAATACCCTAGCCCTCCTCTCAATACCCTAGCCCCCATCACCCCATACACCTCTCACCCACCTTGTCTAAGAACCTGCCACCATCCACCTTCCACCGTCCAAGAACCCTGCCATCGTCCCTGTCCATCGTCCACCACCCCTCGTCAACCTCTGTCCGCTGCTCCGTGCGCAGCCCCTGTCTGACGTCCCTGTTCGCTGCCCCTCTTCACCGCCCTGTCCACCGCCCCTCGTCATCAGAGGTGGAATCGATCATCCGAAGTAGACCCTATCCACCACCCATGTGCTGGCACTGAACCAGGGACTACTATCGTCCGCCTCCGCCTAGGCCTCCAACGCCCCTCTGCCGCTGCAACCTTACCGCCCATGCCTCCACCGTTCAAGACGCCGCCTACGGCCTCCACTCCCGCTGCCGCTGCAGCCTTACTGCCCATGCCTCCACCATCCAAGACGCTGCCTACGGCCTCCACTGCCGCTGCCGCCTTACCCCGTTGCAATTTAATGTCAGTTTGAGCTGGCTTCCACCTTTCTAACTCAAAGATATTCGCCTAGCAAATAGCCGGTTGGGGCCTCAATTTCCTTCCTGGCTTTAAACCCAAAAGAATTTTGTGTACCTAGACTTGGAGAATGCAAGTATTTCAAACACAATACCATATTGGTTTTGAAACTTTTCTTCCCAACTCTACCTCTCACCTCCCACCCCTCACCTCTCCACATCCGTCTTAATTAAACCCATCTGGAAAAAAAAAGGGGATCGTTTACCAGCCACACCTCTCACCTCTCATTATGTCATGTCCATCCTCTTAGTCCTCCATCTCTCCTCGTTAATGCCCTAACTCTTGTGCCTCTCCACGGCCTTTCTCTGCCTTTTCTTTATTATTTTTCTCTCTCATGGCTACTGAATCGTCGGCCTCTTCTGAGATAGAACTTCGCCATTCTGATAATCCTGGATTGTGGATCACCTCTTCTCCTCTGACAAGGCCAAATTTTCTCTAATGGCAATAGGCTGTCCGTATTTTTATTGGCGGCAAGAGGAAACTTGGCCACATCATCGGGTCTCTTCCTTGTCCCAAAGATGATCCAAAAAAGGCAGAATGGGAATCAGATGACATGATTGTCATGTCCTGGCTGTGGAATTCTATGAATGATAATATTCACAGTGGTCTTCTCTTCCTCAAGACGTCGAAAGAAATATGGAATACCGTCAAAGAGCTATACAGTGATGCACATAATATGTCACGCATCTTTCAATTGGAAAAGAAAATTGCATCTCTTCAACAAGATGACAAGAGTCTCACTGAATATTATGCTAAACTACGAAGTTTATGAAAAGAACTAGCGTATCATGATGAGGAAGACACTTACTGTGCTAAGGATGTGGTTCTAATCAAGAAACGTCAAGAGCGTCGACGTATTTTCAAATTTTTAGATGGCCTTAAAGACGAGTATGATGGACTTCGACAGTAGATTATTCGTGATGTTGAGATTATGACCTTGAACCAGGTCTACACCACACTAGCCCGAGAAGAAAAATGAAAACAAGTCATGATTTCCCCTGTCTCCCACCCTCAGTCTGCCTTACAGGCTGATACCTCTTCTTCATTTTTTCTGATCGTGGCCGTGGTCGTGGCACTCGAGGCCGTGGCCGACATCACCTTTTTTGCACTCATTGTAAGCATACAAATCATATGGTTGATACTTGCTGGATACTTCATGGTCGACCTCCCATGTATGGGGGTCTTTCTCGTGGGCGTGGTCGCTTGATTACTGGACGTGGCACCTATTTATCTTCTATCGAATATGAAGAAGCCCCTTCTGGCCCCTCTCCCATCATGATCCAGGTTCCTCAAGAAGAATATGAACGCCTCACGGCTCAGAAAGCTGTCTTATCTATTTCTACATCTTCGACTATTTCTAGTCCGGCTGTACAAGGTACATCCACCACCATTTCTTCGTCTCAGTCCTGGGTCATTGATACCGAGGCCACTGACCATATGACTGGTATGTCTCATCTTTTTTCCAACTTTACCTCAAGTTCTTCCTTTGGGTCTGTTCAATTAGCAGGTGGAAATCTTACCCCCATCACTGGGATGGGTTCCATTCCTCTTTCTTCTAATGTCACCCTTGACAAAACACTTCTTGTTCCTGGGCTTGCTTCAAACTTACTTTCTGTGGCCACCCTGACTAAAAAAACTTAACTGTGCTGCCATCTTTCTTCATTCTCATTGTTTATTTCAGGATCTCCAAACGCAGAAGATGATTGGTGGTGGTCGTGAAGACGGTGGTCTCTACCGTTTTGATGCAGGTGTGCACCTCCAGGCTTCTGCTCATTAGATTTTCATTAATCATGAGGATATTTATCGATGGCACTGCCGTTATGGCCATCCTTCTTTTTCAGTTTTACGTAGTTTATTTCCCTCTTTATGCTCCAAGCAAAACAATACTACTTTTCAGTGTAGTACATGTGCTTTGTCCAAACAAAGACATGTCGCTTTTCCTCTGATTTTAAATAAAGAATCGGTTCCCATGTTTTCTTATATTCAGTCTGATGTGTGGGGACCCTCCCCTATTCCCTCTTCTTTGGGCTTTCATTACTTTGTTTCATTTATGGATGCTACCAGCAAGATGACGTGGATTTATCTCCTAAAACATAAAAGCGAAGTGTTTGATATTTTTAAATACTTTCATACTTGGTTGGTCAATCAATTTAGTGCCAAAATCAAAATGTTACATTGTGATAATGGTGGTGAATACCTCTCCTATTCTTTTCTCCATTATCTTCACCAAAATGGCATTGAATCCACTACTACCTGTGCCTCGACACCTCAACAGAATGGGGCAACCGAGCAAAAAAATCAACAACTTCTCAATATTACTCGGTGTCTTCTTACCTAGATGAATGTTCCCAAACATTATTGGGGAGATGTAGTTCTCACTGCTTGCTACCTGGCCAATCGATTGCCACATTCTGCTCTCAATTTTCATACTCCATCTCTCTTTTCAAAAAGGTACATCATGTTACTACAATTCCCCTTCGTGTCTTTGGATGCACTACTTATGTGCATGACTTTTCTCCCTCCCGCACAAAATTGTCTCCTCGATCCATTCCATGCATGTTTGTTGGCTACTCTCCTACCCAAAAGAGTTATAAATTTGCCAATCCTAGCATTGGCAGACGCTATGTCACCATTGATGCCACATTTTTTTAGTCCCTCAAATTTTCTTCTCCAAAGTCCTCAAGTTCTTCTTCTTCTATCACCCCTGCACCTTTCTTGGATTCCCCATCCCCCATCCCTTATCTTCCTCTTCCTATCCCAACTACCACTCCACCACCACCTCTCTCTCCACCACCACCGCCGCCGCTGCCGCCGCCGCCTTCTCCATCCGTTTCACGCCATTCTGCTCGTCCCATTAGAAAACCCTCTTATCTGTAGGATTATTTGTGTTCTCATACCTCTGCGCCTACCTCTATGCGAAATACATCTTCACTACCATCACCATCATCAGATGTTGTGGGATCTACATCTATAAGCAATAACGATATCTCATTTTCCACCTCTCATCCTATCCAACATTTTGTTTCCTATGATTCTCTTTCCTCAACATATAGGTCTTTTATTGACAGTGTCAACTCTACCTCCATTCCCACCAGGGTGGATGTTGCTTTATCTCAACCGAACTGGAAACATACCATAATGGAAGAATGAATGCATTAGAAAAGAATCATACGTGGGACCTCGTTACTCTTCCTGAGGGCAAGCACCCTGTGGGATGTAAATGGGTTATACTCTTAAATATAAACATGATGGTTCAATCGATCGATACAAAGCTCGCCTTGTTGTAAAAGAATTTATCTAGACTTATGGCATCGATTATACTAAAACTTTTGCTCCAGTAGCAAAAATGAATTCCATTCGTGTTCTTTTATCTCTCGCTGCAAATTTGGGCTAGCCTCTTCATCAACTTGATAAAAAATGCATTCTTACATGGTGACCTCAATGAGGAAGTTTATATGAACCTTCTGCCTGGTTTCCATCATCAGGGGGAGGAAAAGAAAGTTTGCCGCCTTTGCAAATCGATCTATAGTCTCAAACAGTCCCCATAGGCATGGTTGACAAATTTACACATGCCATGAAATATGCCCATTTTCAACAGTGTAGCTCTGACCATTCAATTTTTTGGCAACGCACAGACAGTGGGATTACAATTGTCTTTGTTTATGTTGATGATATTATTGTTATGGGTGACGATGCTACTGCAATTTTCAACATCAAATCTCACCTCTCCCGTGCTTTTGAGGTGAAAGACCTGGGGTTTTTACATTTTTTTTTTTTTTGCATTGAAATCGCTCGTTCTCGACATGGGATTTCCTTATGTCAGCGAAAATATGCGCTGGACTTACTGAGACCGGTATGCTTGGGTGTAAGCCTCTTGACACCCCACTGGAGGTTACCCATCAGCTTACCTCACATGATAGTGACACCCCTTTTCACCCTGGACCTTATCAATGACTGATCGGGCGACTTATTTATCTCACAATTACTCGACCTGATATTTCTCATGTAGTGAGTGTCCTCAGTTAGTTTATACACTCACCTCGAGTTTCATATCTGGATGCTGCATTTCGGATTCTTCGTTATCTCAAAGGCTCTCCTAGCAAAGGTCTTCTTTATTCTAATCATGGCCATCTACATATTTCTGCCTTTTCTGATGCTGATTGGGCCGGTTCGAAAGATGACCGAAGATCTACAACCGGCTATTGTTCCTTTGTTGCAGGAAATCTTGTCATATGAAAAAGCAAAAAGCAAACAATGGTGGCTCATTCCAGTGCCGAAGCCGAATATCGTGCTATGGCACATACCACGTGCAAATTACTTTGGCTTAAAATTTTCTTAACTGAGCTTGGTTTCCCCCCTCCTACTCTAATGAAAATGATGTGTGATAACCAAACTGCCATTCATATTTCAAGTAATCCGGTGTTCCATGAGCGCACAAAGCACATCGAGGTCGACTGTCACTTTATTCGGGAAATAATCAAGTCTCAGGAAATTGTTACTCCTTATGTTTGCACATCTGACCAACTCGCTGATGTATTTACTAAAGCACTAGCTAAAGATCGTCATCGGATTATTTCGACCAAGCTTGGTCTTTCTAACATTTTTAGCCCAAGCTTAAGGGGGAGTGTTAAAGGAGAAGTAGAAACATCCGGTCCACATCCGTCGAAGACATAATCCGCCCTGATCTAGTGGACCGTCCTGATCTTTCCTTTATAGTCAGTTTCCATTTATATTGTAGTCATTAAAATCAAGGCTGTATTTCATTGAGTTTTAATATAAATAAACAGAGAGGTTGGGGGTTTAACCTAAATTACTCTCCTTCAACAAGTACTACCCTCCCAGGGCTGTCAGGCACTGGGCTCTCGGGCACTGCCCCCCCCCCCCCCCCCCCCCCCCCCCATTCGTGGGCTTTGGGTGTGGGCGGATAGGAGCTCCCGAGCACTACCTTCCCTGGGCTCTCGGGCACTGCCCCCTCACTACGAGCTTGAGCATGGGCACCACCACATATTGGCTTGGCTTGGCCAGCTCTGATACCACTTGTTGGGCCGATTCCACCTCAAAATGGCTAGTCATTGTTAAGGGGCCTCTTCCCAATATATAACCCAGCAATCTCCCTAGCCTCTAGCTGATGTGGGACAAACCCAACAGTTCTCAAAGAAAACGTAGCTGCCGAAAATAGACGGCATGATCGCAATGACATTGCCATACTTGACAATGAGTGTTGTCCACAACCGGTAATGAAATGTGGTGAACCTGAATTAAAGAAGAGAAAGGTTGAATGCAACAACTCTCCTTCACCTCCATTTGCTTCGTTAGTAAAAAACGACAAACAAGGTCGGCAGTCAAGCTGCTTGGTTGATTCTCGCCAGCTACAAGGAGGAAAAATGTGGAATAGGCACACACCTTCAACCAATTTTTCTTCTTTAATAGACAATAATGTGGTGTTGTTGGGTCAGAAGGCATGTTACTCGAATAAAAAGGACAACAGTGTTATGGCAATAGGGTGGATCACGCGTGAAGGAATCAAACATTTTTGTTTTGAAAATGTGTGTAGTCTTTCCATGTTTGAGATCCATGCGGGTAGCAATAATCACAGGCCTTCCGCCAATATCTACTTGGAAGATGGAAGGTCACTGATGTAGTGTCAAATACAAACAAAGTGTGATGATGAAGTTAAAGGCTTTGAACAAGATCTACACACGCAAATGAAGAGTGAATATATGCCCCACACTACATGCAACAAATGGAGGGTCATATAAAGGTTGGGGGCTTCTTAGCATCTAGGTGAGCAAATGGGGAGTGATGGGCCTCGCCCCATAATTCAACAAAGAGAAGGTGATGTGAAGGATGAAATCTCTACAGATATCGACCCCACCTTAAAGTTCAGGAAGTAGTGGGTGATGAAAAAGTTTGCAGTTTCACAAAAAAAAAAAATTGTGTGAGGAGGAACTAAGAGCAATGCCTCATGCTTAGAGGAAATGGTATATGCCACATCTGCCTGAGAATGGGAACGGATTGCTAGTGTGTGGTGGTGAATGTCTACGCATGTTCCACTTAAGCTGCATTGGTTTAGAGGTTTCGATTCCAAACTCATGGCATCTTTCAATACAATCCTATTTCCCCAAACTTGCTTTGTAGAAATTTTTCATATTTGAAATAAATTGCAATATAATTGCTCCAACTTTGATTATTGCATATTTCAAATGAATCATTTCCATTACAAGTTGGCAATTAAGTTCAATTAGTTGGCTTGGCCTACTAAATATACTCTATAATTCAAGCAATGTTTGGATGAACTATTGAGGGGCTAGATTCCAAATTTGCAATTTTTACTCCTTTATAGTTGGACTTGGAAAGAAGTAATTAAACAATTATAATTTAAATGTTGCTTTCTCATTGTGAATTCTAGGAAATGTTGTTATAATTATTTTTCCCTTCATTGAACAAAATTTTCATTATTCTTTTCAATTTTTAATCCAAACACGTACATACTAAATTTATATATTAACATGATTATAGAGAAACGTATGATTTTTTTTTATCAGCTTTAACTTCATGTCGGTGCTCATGTAGGTTTTCCCTGAAAGTGTATATTTCTGCCCATCTTGTGGATGTGGATTATGTGGCATGGGTGAATACAATCGTGATGGCAAACAATTTGTGGAGAAAACAATTTTATTTTGTGATCAATGTGAACGTAGATGTGGGTTCTTCTTCTATCTTCTTTTCTTTTATATGTGTCGACTAAAAAAATTTGACATATCCAAGACTTACGTTTTTTCCAATTTCTTTAGATCATGTGGGTTGTCTTAGAGAAAGAGGTGATGAAGGACTTGAAAGCTGTCCAGAGGGAAATTGGTTTTGCGAAGAAAAATGTTCAAAGGTACTTCAAAATTTTAATATGGAACGTGGAAATTTATGTTTTTCCAGTACACGTTTTTCTTACACTATTTTCAATGCACAATTGAGTTGAATTGCAAATGTTCAATTCACTTAAAAGAAATTATCAAACTTTGGTTATCCGATGACCTACTTGAAACTAATGTAATTGCAACTTATTTTTTCAAAGTATGAATATAAAAGATAACTCCGATATACTCATTTTCGCTTTATTAATTGAATTAACTATTTAAGTTCATTTCGATAATCCATCCATATATAACCATAATTAGTGCTATCCTATGATGATTTTATATTTTATGAAGTTATCACTTTACACATTTAAAGTAATTATACCGGGACATTTAGTATTTTTATTATAAATATTTCATTAAATATTTATACTTTTTTTTCATTCTTTTTTTTTCAAACACATAATTGTTAATCTTTCCAATAACTTTTTAAGGATATTCTTACACTTTTTGTACAATTATGGTAATGTTAATTTCTATTAATTTGCTTCTTATGATACACATATTTTTTCATCTCCAAAATCTTCTTGGGGAAGCAAATCCAATAGGCATAGATGGCTTTTCATGGACTATTTTGAGGTCAAATGAAAAATATGATCGTAATCTTAATACATCCTCCAATATTGAAGCCATAACGAAGCACAAGCTTCGGGGTGCACATGTTGTACTACGCAAATATTTTAATCGCATTGTCCAACCAGCTACGAAGACAGACCTTATCACAGATGTTGTTTTCAGTAAAGAGTAAGACCTACTTTCCTGTTTTCCATAATAAAAATCCTTACTATCCTTGAATTCATATCACATTGTAAATTATTTCTCTGGTATGCGATATCATATAGCATTATGCGTGTTTGAGATTGAGAAAATACTTGGTATCGATACTCCCAGTTTGCACATGTGAGGTTGGTTGTTTGGTGATTCAGACTATCAATATGACGAGTTCACTCTCAACATATTAAAAGCTATATAGATTCTTTTGAAGATTAAGAAACTCATAGGTTTTTTTTGTGTTGCTCGATGTTGCTTCTATTGAGGATAACCTGAGCCTCTTTTGTTTAATGCAGATCGACACTACTCCATCTAAACTATCGAGGTTTTTATACCATGATCTTGGACAAAGGGAAGAAACAGATATCCGTAGCAACGTTCAAGTAAGCCTTAATAACAATTAATTAGGGGAAAAAATTAAGTTTTTTTTTTTCTCTTATATGTCGTATATAGCAAATCAAGATTATACTTTTTTTCATGTTCTATTCTAGGGTCCGTGGTGACAAGGTGGTAGAAGTGCCCCTAGTGGATACACATATTATGTCTCGTTGATGAGGAATGTGCCGCCTTCTTATGAACAATTTACAAAAAGTAATATTTTCAATAGATATAGATACACAACTAGATATTGAATGTTGATATTCAAGGTTATATTTTTATATAAAACATAGAGCTAGGCACAAACCAAGCCAGCTCGAAAGCTCAGCTCGGATTGGTTTGAAAAAGCTCGTCTTGGATTGGTTCGAATGGAAGTTCAAACCAAACCAAGCCTCGGAGTCAAGCTCGTTTGAAAACAAACCAAGCTCAAACTATGGCAGTATCAGCTCGGCTCGGCTCGAAGCTTGATTTGATTCAGCTCAATTTGATTCGGCTTGATTCGGCTCGTAGCTTGTTAGCACCTTGTTTCCTATGGTGTGATCCACTTGAGCATTGGATATGATTCCATTTTGGGATCATGTCCTAAAATGATATGTAAAACAGATGGACAATGTGGATAATACATATACATGATGACATGGGTAATACATAATACATATACATGAATGCACATTGTTTCCTTGCACTTGTAAAATTATGCTTGTGTACTTTTGTTTGGAAAATACTCTTACATGTCTATTTTGAGGTGCACTCCTTTGGAGGATGTTAAACATCATATAGTAAGATACTTTTGTACTCCTTTTTTTTTTTCTAACTTTTTAAATTCTTTTCAATTTAAATAGACAAGCAAAAAATGAGCTGCCACCTATTTGAACTCAGCTCGGCCCGGTTCGAAATTTTCAACCAAATCGATCCCGGCACAAGCTAGAATTTTTTGGAGCAAACCAAACTCGGGCTGCATGGGTCAGCCCGAAGCCCAAACCAAGCTGATCCACAAACTAAGGTGGCACAAAAACAAACCAAACCAAACTAGGGCTAACGCGGCTCGGCCCAAATCGTTGCCCACCTCTAACAAAACATGTTGAATAATTTTCAGTAATTACAAGTATTATGTAGATTTCACATGCTTACTCATGTGGGTGATGTCTGATATTATTTTAATATAAACAAAGAACAACCTTGAACAACTATGGAGACTTTCTCATATTGTTCTACTTGCTTTTTATGCAGATTCTTTTTGACATGGGGGTTAAAAAATTGATATTTTCTACACCTTCTAAGCTTCTACAGAGTTGGGTGACTTTGTTAGGTTTTTCTGCGGCGACAAATTTCAATAGATTTGAAATATTGGAGTACCCATTCTTAGAATTTAATGACACTATAATGTGCCAAAAACTATTGATAGCACCAACAACTTAATACAACTTAATCCAACATAATGAAGATGGGTGCAATAATATTTATACCATATACAATCTTTACTCTAACATTTAGTAGATGCAATTTCTATTTTTTTATTGTTTACGCTATAAGCCTGGTATAGTTTTTATTATTTTATATAATATATATAACTTTTATCTTCCATTTAGTTTTCATTTGCAATAAAGGTCTTCTTACAAGAGGCACCCATGACAACAAGATGATGCATTTGTTTTACACACACCATGCATGAGTACTTGAACTCATGATCTCAATATTAAAACGCACTCTATTTGCTACTGGCCAGGCCATTGAAAAGAACCCAACATCAAGAGATACTTGATTTGATCCAATGGTTAAGGTTGTCGTAATAATAGTTTTTGGATATGGGTTATTCCTGGCTGGCCCACTACTAGTGGCCAATTCAGATTGGCGATTCCAATTCACATCTGTGGGGTAGGATGTTTGCTTTTCATATCCAAGCCATATGAAGGAGTACAAATGCAAAATTAAATCAATTTGAAGATATTTGTGTGAATGTTGAGTTGCATCGGTGGTTCTGTGTTAATCGTCCATTTGATGGCACCAGTTGGGCCGTGAAGACCACCTATTCAAGGTGATTTTTCGAACATGGCCCATCTTCAGTAAAGCCCACAACTTGGACAGCTTGGAATTTAGAATGAGGTGTGTGTATGTGTGCGCACATATATAAAGTAGCTTTGTGTATGCATGTGAAGCTGCATTATCAACACAAATGTTATTCCGAAAAGGGGATACCCATGATAGATGGAGCACATTTCAAAACAACATTGACTAAGTGATGCTAGCTATTTCATATATTTTGAGCTATGAAATGGATGAATGAAAATAAATGCTGAGCCATCCAAGTTTCACAAGCCAAATTGGATGGTTAAAATTGACCGATTAGTCTGGTTTTTAGCTTATGCTCCATACACGGCCCACAATCTGGGTGGTTTGGATTGCCCGACATGCTTGTCTCACGAATGGTGGAGATATGATGGTTTTGGTTGAGTTGATTTTTGTCCTATGCTCCATCCCTGATTGACCTGCAATTTGGACGGTCCTAAGTGTTGTATATGTATGACACTTGAATGTTGGATCGCCATCATACTGAACTCCATGGTACCTTAGGTTCTTCTTTAGACGGGAAATTTGCGATTGATAAGCTATGGTATGGACAGAAAATGCATCAAGCATGGCTTGAAGCCAATGTCCATCATTAACTTACATAGCGAGGGTGCTATGGATCAGATCCAGCCTGCGAGTGAAATGGCTTGGGCCACTTCCTGAGCTGAATCGGATCATGCTATAAATATGTAGTCAGTCCAAGGGCTCTGAGGGGCCACCATGTTGATTTCACGGGTTTTACCCACACTGTCCATATATCCATTTTGCCATGTCATTTTGGGGTGTAAGCCCAAAAGTGAGCCAGATCGGCTCAAGTGCACCACACCAGAGAAGCAGCCGTGATAATGACACCCATAGTTGAAACCTTTCCAGGGCCCACTGTGATGGTTAATTGTCATTCAACCTGTTCATAAGGTCAGATAGACCTGGATGAAGGGAAAACAAAAATATGAAATTTCAACAGTTGGTGTTTAATGAGATCCAAAACTTCTATGGACCCAAAATATTTTCAACAGTTGGTGTTTAATCCCCACTGTGTTCTATTTGAGCCTTGGAATATCCTCATTTGCTGGGCTTGTATTCTAAAAATGATATGGAAAAATGGATGTCCAGTGTGGATAAAACCCATACATCACGGGAGCCCCTCGGAGCCTTTGTCCATTCCTAGCTAGGGACCAGGTGGGGTAGTACTCAATCTACGTCCATCATAACCTGACCCAACCACTGAGCATGCCTAAAAGATTCAACGACTAGTACTGACTGGATTGATCATGAGCTAGAGTGAAGGATGAATCAGCGAGACTCACCCAAGTCGGATCAAGCACTACGGAGTTCATCCTGAAGTCTTAAAGCCATCATACAGAGTTCATACAGAGTTTTGATCTCTGGATTCATCACGGTGCAGTGCAATTACAATTCAATTTGTTAGATGGGGCTCGGGCTTATTGGCCAAAAGATGCTTAGCCCAGCCTATACCAAGCTCGGCATAGGTATTGTGGTGGGATTTGATTGGATGGTAGCCCAACTCATAAGTACCTGACCAAACAACTTTCAAACATGCTTTGCATGGGCTCATCTCGGCAAACATCATGTTGTCCGATCAAATCTCTCCAATGTGAGGGGTTGTACTAAATCCGAATCTCCAATATAGGGAGGTAATACACTTAAGTTAAGGAGATGAAGAGTTATTTTATATGGAAATTAAAAAAGAAAAATTAATTAGAATTTACATTTCCACTTCTTTTTCACAAAAGGTTTTCAATAAGCTACCTGATTAATTAATGTGAGCCCCACCGTGATGTTTATGTGAAATCCAACTTGGCCAATGTGCTTCATGCCTTACTAGACCCATGGCATAAAGCTCAGTTCCATCCGTACTTGATTCAGATGGACCACACAATTGGAAACAATTTTCAAGACAATGCTCACCCTCCAAACTATTTTCCTTGGTGTGGCCCACATGAACCATGGATGGTTGAGTTTTGGGCCCTGGCCTAAATTTTGGTTTGAAATCTAATAGTTAGAGTGAATTTCATATGACCAGGGTGGATGTCTCTCTCCCAACTATTCCTTTTAGTGTGGCTCACCTAATTCATGGCTCAACCTGATTTTTTAGCCCTAGAGATTTAACTTGGGATTACATATCAAAACTGTTAACCAAATTCAGACCATTATAAATTTTTTTAGGAGATAATGTTAGCAATCTCATTGTTACCTCCCAATTTTGACAACTCACAATTTTTCTTTAATCTTCCATTTGATGGATTTTCAGAGTGATTTTAGAGACACACTCCATCCACAATGGGACCAACAATGTGGATGCTCTAGATCGTTTTACGTCATTTCCACATGTGAGGAGGATGAGTCACCACCATTTTGAAAATGGTGCAAAATAGGTCTAGCCCTTTTAAACGTATACTGGGGCCCACTTGATGAATTGACCGTCCTAGTTTTGGAACATTTTGATCTCGCCCTCAGCCCTCTCAGAAGCGCTGGCACGTGTCTGTGGTTCGCCGGTTGAATCCATGTTCATGCCAATACTACAGCATTTTTCTTTCTCATTCCCAACGGCTGCGGATTCAGAGGACTGTCCATAGGTCCTGACCGTGGGCCCACCTCGATGTATCATATCTCCGATGTATATCCATCTGTTTTGACAGCTCACTTTAGGCCATGGGCAAAAAAATGAAGCATATCTAAATCTTAGGTGGGCCACAACACATGAAGGAAACAGTGATTAATGAATACCACCATTAAAAACTTCATAAGGGTCCACGGTAATGTTTATTTTCCATCCAACCTATTTACAAGGTCACGTGGACCTGGACAGAGGGAAAACACAAATATCAGCTGGATCTATAACTTTTTGTGGCTCATATAAAGTTTCTAATGGCCAATTGCCACATTTTCTATGATGTGGTCCACTTGAGATTTAGATTTACTTTACTTTTGGGCCATGCCCTAAAATAATTTGAAAAAATGGATGGACAACATGAATACATATATTTATTTTCATACTTTGTTGTTTGGCAACAATAAAAATCATATTATAGAAAAAAGAAATTAGGTAATCACTAACATACCATAAATTAGCACATGTGACACATATGGTACATTTGAAGATGGACACTTGAAGCGGAATTATAGTACAAGTGTTATATATAATGTACTTGAAATTGTACAATCGTACGTGTGGCACAAGACATGCATTGACACATTTGACATGTGCATGCTTGAAGTGTCCAAATGGCAGCACTCGTGCATATATGGCATATTTAGAGTGATTAAAGATGAATCACTGCATGTACGACACATTTGCAAATGTAGAGTACTTTGCACAAATGGGGAATAAGAGGAGATGAATGGAGACACATGTGGTGCATTACTACACGTGAGGTGCAAGAGAAGATGGATGACATCACATGTAGACATAAGTACATGTGGAATGCTTTATACATATGAGATGCATGGATGTTGACATGTGGCATGTGCGGGGCATTGACGTAGGGAGGGCATGATTAGGTCGATCATCGTCTGTCTAATCGAATAAGTACCTTGAGTCCACAAGGCCTTCGAGAATCCTCTACCAAACTTCCTCAAATTCACAAGGGAAAGCAAGAGAAAATAGTAAATAAATCTAAATAAATTTGTAATAATTAATTGAATGAAATTTAATGTGACTATAATGCTTTAAATAAGAAACTAAACATTAGATAAAAGTTTCAGACTTCAACTCAAACTAAAATACTTAAAAAATGCAACTTAATATAAATAGTAAACTTACTATTTATAGAAGTCTCTCAATCCTACTAGAACTCATGTTTTTTTTTTTCCATAAATAGAAAGTTTTCAAATAGGTTCTACTAATTATTTTAAACCCTTTCTATGTTAGGCACAAACTCTAAAACTCTACGAATCAAAAGTTATAATCAAAATAAAACCTACTATAGTTGTCAATATAGTAAAATTAAAATTAAACTAGCTTAATAATTGTCGATATAGTTGAATCTCGTGATTTGATATGGGCAACCTGGCATAGCAAGGTCGTTTGGCTAAAGTAACTTGAGCTACCCCAAAATCATGTATTAAACGCCGTGAATCTCATCCCAAATTGCAAGATATGATTGTTTTATGGTCCTGACGATTCTGATTGCTTCCGACCCCGACTAGTTTCTTTGGTTCATTTGATCCATGTAATAGTCGGTGACCCATTCTAATCAGGCATGATCAAAGATGGACAATAGCTTGTTTGACATATTGATATATGTGGCACACATGAGGCAACTGAAGATGGATAGTTGTACATTAGGAAATCAATTTTCCTTCTATCGTAACAATATGCCTTTTTTGGATCTTAATGAAGAAAAGCTTCATTAAGTAAAGGCCTATTTGGATTTGTGAAAAGGGTAGGAAAAAAAATTATACCGGTAGGGAAATTTTATTTCCATGAAAGTGTGAGATTAGAAAAAAAATTAAACTTATAGAAAAATCTTATTTCCATGAAAGTGTGAGAGAAAAAAAAAATTATAATTACTATGAAATCTTATTTCCATGAAAGGGTGAGAAAGGAAACGTGATTTCTTAGAGACGTAGGTGAGAGAAAAAAAGAAAAAAATTGAAGGAAAATTAATTAGGTAGGAAATTGATTATGGTATTTACAGAGAGAGAAAAATGATTTCTCAATAAATCTTTGCCTCCTTGCCCACTTTACTGAATCCAAACATGCCTTAAAGGGAAATTAAGTTTTTTTATAAACAATATTTCTTTTCCTTTCCAATGATCCAAACATGCCTTTTAAGTGTTACGTTCATCTTGTGTGACTGGCTTTATGAACGGGTTGGATGGCATGTAAACAAGCACAGACAGTCCCTATAAGATTTGGACGGTGGGCCTCCCCTTCCCATTTTTCTTTTGTTGTGGTTTATTTGAGTTTTTTATTGGCCTGATTTTTCGGATCACGTCCTAACGTGATCCGATGCTAGTGATAGACGGAGTGGATGTCATACACACATCACGGTGGGCCCCACATAAGCTTTCGTTGCACGGCTCCGTACAACAGCGGTTGTGGTCGGAAATTCGCGTCCTTCCCAAATCGCAAATACCCCGCGCTCTTCGACTCTATAAATTAAAAACTACCGCTCGTTTCTCTCGTATTTTTCATTTCCACCAACCTCATCACTTTCAAGCGATGAAGAAGGAAGAGAAGAAGAAGAAAATTACAGGGCTCTTCGTCATCTCTCCTTCTCTTACTTTCCTTCTCCATCTCTTCATCTTCTCCATCTCGACTTCGATCTCAATCGTTTCGGCAGATGAAGAAATCTCAATCGGTAAATCTCTGTCTTCCCTAAATACCCCTCCATTTATTCGAATTTACACCAAAGAAGAACTCTTTATGTCTCTTTCCAAAACCGGATAAAAACGGCGAAATCTAGGGTTTTCTTTTTCTTTCTTTCTTTTCTTATTTTTCTTCCAATAATGTCATGTTGTAGAGTTAGCTTACATCATAAGCAACTGCTTAGGGCGTGTTTGGTTGCACAAAATTTCATACAATATCATGACATATTGCATCGAATTAGACTAGTTAATCGTGAAATTTCAAAAAAAAAAAAAAAGAAAGAAAGAAATTTAATGATACTTGGTGCAACCAAACACGCCCTCTCTCTCTCTCTCTCTCTCTCTCTCTCTCTCTCTCTCTCTCTCTCTCTCTCTCCCCCGATAGAATTGATAATATCTTGGGGTTTTCTTTAAGATGGGTCTTGAATTATGTTCTTTCTTTTGCTTTTTCTGAAATTTTCTTGATTTTCCCACTAGATTTCTGTGATATTTCACCACCATATAAAAATGGTGTTGCTACACATGGCATAGTAATATGGCATCCCAGTCGCTGAACCAATTGCGGGTTTTGAGTATTACAAAAAAAAAGTTGCACTCGGCAGATTGTAGTTACCATCTGATTATGCCTGTTGAATGTGGACAACTCAAAATTTGATAGCCACCAATTGGATTGTTGCAATTGGTCAATTGGTGTGATCTTTGAGTTGTGTTCCATCCAAAAAATGCCCTGAAATTTGGATGGCCTGGATAGTCGCACACATGTGCCAAATGATGAGGATCAATCACCACCATTCTTGAAAACGTTGGTGAACCATCACTGATGCCTTTTCTAAGTAAAAAGGTTAGGCTACTGTGAGTCTATGATAATTCACTGCCATTTGGAAAATGTAGCGCCTCATCCACTATGCACTTGGATACATGAATTGCAATCCATACTCCGAATTGTGGCCCCCACTGATGATAGAGCATGTCTCGAGATTCACTAATCGAACAATCTTAACCATCTGATTTTGCTTGATTACTTTGGACCGCTGGCCATTTTATTTTTAATTTTTGAATGATAGCCATCAATTGGACCCACTGTTACCTAAACATGTGGCGTAGGTGCCAAGTGGTTATAATGTTTGGCATGGCAAACTACACAAATCTGGGCACAGGGAAGCTTACTGTACCCAAATATGTCATCATATCATGAAAGCCTTGGTTTAGCAACGCGAATTCTCTTATGCCATTCCACTCTATCATGGACAATGTCCTCAGTTAAACGATGGCTCCTCAAGTCTTTTCTCCCTACCTCCACCCACACCATATTATTCTAATAAAATAAATAAAACAAAATAAGAACAACGAAAACATTAATAAGAAAGGTAATTAGAAAATGACATGCACATAGCTTGAATAAACTCCAATTACTTTTGATATAAACTAAGAAATAAGACTAACGAAACATAAAAAATTGTGGATAATCATCTAAGAAATAGTTTTTTGTATGAGCATCATGAGCTCTCTTAAAACATGAGAAAACCCCAACAAAATATCAAGCATAACAACAAAGCTTATGCTTTTTTTTTTTCTTTTTTTTTTTCGGTTATAGATAAAGCTTGTGGCTTTTTGTTACACAGGTCATGGTACCTATAGTGTAAAATGAACTAAAATCTCGAGAGTGAGAGGAAGTCCTTAATGATTAGTTTCTTTAACAATTATGTTTGGACACCTCAAGAGGTGTCCAACACGCGACACTTTCCAGTGACATCACTGTGACATTTTGTCCGTATAGATTGACCTTGTAGTTTGTGCATGCACATGCATACAGTTCTGCACTTGTGTAAAGGGCGAGGCAACGAGGAATTGATTTCAAGGCATGGAGCAACTTTAAGATTTTGACCAACTTGACATGTGTCCATTAAAGAGGGTCGTGTAGCTATTTTATTCTACACATGTGTAGGATTAACAAACCTCGTGTCCCATATTTTCATTCCCACCAACCCTATCACTCCCAATCGATGGAGAAGGAAGATTAGAAAATTACAGGGTGCTTTGTCATCTCTCCTTAATGTGCATGAGTATGGAAGGCCCCTATTCCTCCGAGGGTTTAAAGCTTTAGGTTGGGATGCTGCGGCTAACAAGAAGATCCTTACATTAGACAATTTTAAAGAGCGAAAGATGGCTTTTTCCAACATGTGCATCAGAATGAATAATTAGGAATCAGTTAACGAACCGTTCCTTCATCGCTTAGTGGCTAGGGAGGTGTGGGCTTTCTTTCTTTCTCTTTTTGGGCTCGCTTGGTCTTTTAACACCTCAACTGAAAATGTGGTGGTATTCATTGAAAAAAAAAAAGAAGAAGAAGAAAGAAAAGAAAAACTGAAAATGCAGTGGTGTGATGGTTGGTGTGTTGTGCGCTTCATCAAGATCTTATGGGGTTTGGGAAAGAGAGAAACTCTAGAACTTTTGAGAGTAACCTTGTTAGTTAAAGCTACCAGAAGAAAGATTCCCACATCATCATTAATTGAGAGCTCTCAACGCGGGATTTCTGAGGCTGCTTTAAGGCAGTTCTTTTGGGTGATTGAGGGTGCTTCTATTTGACTGCTGGTAGTTTTTATTTGGTCCTGGGTGTTGTAATTTTATCATTCTTTGTGTTTGTTTAGGCTGGTTTGAGCTCTGAGTGAAGAAAGGGTCACTTCTATTAGGCTTTCCTCCTCTTTTCATGCTCATTTTATTTAATAAAACCATCAACTTTCAATAAAGGGAAAAAAGGAAAAAGAAGAAGAAGAAGAAGAAGAAGAAGAAGAAGAAAACTTAACTACTGCTGCAATCCAACAAAACTCCTCCACTTTTTGGTGCACAGGAGCACCCAAACCTTAGCAAGAGGGGAGAGCAGGCCACCTAATGAAGTAAGCATCCTAAAGAATGAGTTTGAAGAGAATACCCCTATGCGATCCAAGATCCAAACTCTCCTATCTAGCATCCAGGCAAGGAATGTGAAATTCTTCTTCTTCTTCTTCTTTTTTAACGGAGACAAGTATTTTATTGACAAAAAGATGGAACGAGTGTAGCATAATAGTGGGCCAATATGCTAGTGACCCTCTTGTCACTAATAAGATATGCATGGAGGTTGAGGCAAGAATCTAGAACATACAGACTGGAAACAAAAACTTGTAGCAATGAATACAAGAACAAATCTGCACCTACTGTTGTTGACCCAAGGTTCCTCTACCGGTCCAATCCTTTGAGACTAGTCAAAGGAACAGCTCCCAGTCAAATCTGCCCCGGAAACTCCTTTCTAGCTATAGCCCATTTGCGAAACTCCTTTCTATCAAGAGTGCAAAATGCTTGTTATCTACCATATTGATCTTTCCATGACAGAATTTCCCATCTTCTATAGTCCTCCTAAATTGTTTTCTTTTTTTGGCCGTTGGATGTGGACGGCTGTCTATTGCATTGTTGCCATTCACTTTTGGATCACAATCAAATGGTTTGGATCATCTGATCAAGAAAGTTTCGGACTGTGGTTTTAGATTTTGGTTTTGGAGTGAGACTCTCCTGATGAGCTTAGCCAATACAACTCATTCTAACTCAGTTGGAACCATCCTTAGTCGGTCCGATCTGCGCACATTTCAAAAGGACCAATTCATTTCGTTCTCCACAATACTGAGTTCAGTCAGCTGTTTCCTACAATGATGATGCAGGGTGGTGACTAGACTACTTATTAACCTCTCTAGATCAATCAAGCTAGAGCACCGCCATCCACTGCCAGCACTCCACACTTTGCATGTACGACTACCTTTCTGTGAGTCAATGAGCATGTCTGAATGCATGAACAATGACCTGTTTTATAGTATGTAAGTGAAATCAGAAAACAAGAAAAAGATGAGTCTTTGCCTATAGCTTTATTTAAGAAAATTGGAGTTGCTAGTCTGATGGAATTTATTAGAACTATAGATGATTTTAAGTTCTAGAAATGGCATTCTGTAGATGGTAACTGTAGTTGTCTTATAGAAAATTTTGAACAAGGGGAAGTAATATTTGATATACAGCGTATTTGATTGAAGGTTAATGATAGGGAGTTACTTCCCTTCTCTGAAGAACATGCATCTATTGTATCTTTAAATGGGAGATATCAACTTTACCCTGATGGAACTGCGAACTCATGCTTAATACTATAATGTTCATACGAATTACTTGTTGGTTGTGCAGCTACTCATCCTACTAAGTTGCAGCTGTCGTCTGGCCGATCAGTGGAAAATTCGCCAGGTTCTAAGCCTGGTACCTTAATGGTTTGTGAAAGGATTCACATCCGTGGCCAGTCAAGGCTTCAAAATATGGGGAAGTACGCCCATTCATTGAAAGTGAAGGTGAACATAACTCAGACTAGTTCAAGAGCTCATCTTCGAAACGTTGAGGTCTGTTTTCATAGGTAAGTCGTGACCTGTGCTGCAAGATAACACACATTGTTGCAAAACTCTTAAGAATGACATATAGCTTGCTAAGGTGGGTGAGAAGGCGGCTGGTAGATCAAGGATTTTGTCAGTAGCAAAAATCGAGTGTATTTGTCCTTCCCTTTGGGAAACTTAATGGTTATTCTTTCTGTTTCTGATGTTTTGATCTTTGACAAGTTAGATAATGATTTGTTTTTATTTTTTACCTACTTCAACAAAGACGCCAAGAAAAAATATGGATTGCACAAGGAATTGAAATGCTGCTTACTGCAGTACAACTCAAAGTCATAACTCCAAACATTTAGCTTAATGCAGACTGCACATAACCTTCCTTTCTTGTCTTTCTGAATCATCATCATCATCATTATATATGCCTTAACCCAACCAATTGGGATCAGCTACATGAATCCTGTTCTGCCTTTCCACTCTGTCAAGGGTTATAACTTCAGTTAGACCATAGGTCATCAAGTCTTTTCTTAGTACGTCCGCCCACTTTCTTTTGGCCCTTAACCTTGCCCTATTAGAGTCTTCGACTTGTACCAACTCACTCCTTTTAACCATTACAGTTCTTGGTCTACTTCCCCCCATCTTATTACCTTCCTTGTCTTGTCACTTAGCCATCCCAACATCCTCATTTCAGCTACATTCACCTATGAACATGTTGTTCCTTAATTGCCCAACATTTTATCTTTCCGTAATAACTGTTAAAATGCTTACCACACAAAATAAATAAAAATTCCACTCCCAAGGTTGAAGAGTTTGGGAATTATTTTTATGGCTCACTGGTGGAATTATTTTCTAATTATTTCCTATATTTGTTTTCTTTAATGTTTTTAGTTTTAGATATTATCTTCAGCATTGGATATTTACAGTGACTGCAACCAAAAGAAAAAGGAACCTGTAAGCATCTTACAGAGTTATCTTGATATATGATACATATCTTCATTTCCATAATAAAAAGCTTTTGGAAATGAGGAATTTTAAGTTACACAATGACCACATGCAAGCTAGTACTTTTCCGTGTGGGTACTATTTAGATAGTGAGAAAAACTCAACTGGAAGAATTAGTTGATTACTCATTCCATCAATCCCCAATTAGGTTAAATGTCTTTAGAGAAGCAGTGATTGTAACTGGAATGCCCCTAACCTAAATGGACATACATACTTGTGGGCAGCTATCATGTGACAAAGAAAATACGCTTCAAATATGCAACAAAGCTAAATTCTCCCTCAAACTGACATAGGTGGTTGTAAAATGCCAGTTGTCAACTGAAAATGAGATACTTTTGGAAGCTAATGCTTTTGTGATGGCACATTGTGGTAGAAACATGAGGAAGTGTAATGAATAAGTCATTCCAGAAGTTCACCCTAATAAAGTGACAATCAGTGTCGGTATGTTTAGTTTGCTCCAGTGAGGTTGCATTTACTTCATTTTTTCAAACTTAATCATCTCTACTATATGTAATTTTAGTATATTTGAAGCAAAGATAAGGGCATGTGGGTAATTTCTAGGTGTCTATGTTCTTAGCCATCAATGGTTGAGATTTTACATGCTCAACCTCATCAATGGTCTTGATTTTACCCACTCCACTGGGGAGGGGCATTTCTGTCATTTTAAAATTTTGATTGAGTTGCCCCCATGCAATTAGTTGTAGCCTGCGCGGCTGCGCCACACCACAACTCGGTTTGGTAGAATACATCCCAGCATATTGCTATAGGATACATTGAGATTTTAGGCTTTGTGTCTAGGGTCATCTTCCAATGGTCCAAACCTTTCATATGATGGGTCTCACCTTGGATGGGGTGTTTACAAAAAAATAAAATCTCATAAACTGGGATGTTTTATCCCTTTGATCATTTGATTCGTTTCCCTTGAATATGGATGGTCTCCAAATCCTTTTAAATAATGGAAGGGTTGACATACTTCAATCTGAGAGTTATTTTAGGTATCCCTCACTCCCAATTTGGCCCATCACGTAGATGGTTTTCAACATTAAAAAGGACCGAGATCCAACAGCTGATGTCCTAACATATCCTGCCAGGTATGATAATCTATTGGAGTATCAAATAACACCCCTTTGCAATCATTACACCCTTCTCTCCTCATCTCACGAACCTCTTCCTCTCTCCACATGCGTTGCATGTGCCATACCAACTAATAAACATAATATAGGAGATGATAAATAACTGTCCACAGGAAGCCTTCTAAGCCATATAATTTTTTATGTCTAAAAGTGGAAATTCAGTTTGAATTGACCACCTCTAACATATAGACAAGGTATGTTACCGGTAAAACAACTTGCTTCTAAGCCATATAATCAAACTACAGTGTCAGACAGAAGATTGATTGATTTTTTGCTTTGCTCTTCAAAAATAACGAGGAAGTGCCAAGAAAGATGCAACACCAGTTGTAGGATTCCTGATGTTGCAACCAAATATTATCTTAGTCAAGTCACCAATTTTGTAAAAATCAGATGAGTTCTACTCAGCTGGGGACTTTCTTACATTAAGTTTATTTTAATTTTTTAATTTTTGCATAGGATATCATGAATTACCCCAAAATCTCCAACCAAATTGTTTGTAAGCTGTCAAATCTGTAAGAGATTATCCTTGAGCAGAGCTCATATTAAGCTTCACTAGAGTATCACTGTTCAGTTGTACAATAAACAAGCATGTGATTAAATCCTGGTAATATTTAGGCCGACTAACCTATTATGAGTGGTTCTAGTATCCTATATCCAAAGAATTATCTCAATTCCCCCAAGTCTGATCTTGCACTCCTTTGTTTGGTCAAGACTCTTTTTTCATTGGCAATTTGGTGGGCCAAAAAAGAAGTGGGCCAAAAAAGATGGTGGATCTCTTCAAGGCTTTGCAGGAGGGTGGCCAAGGTAGCAAAAGAAGATCATTGCTTTGGAAGACTATGCTACTTGCAGTTTATTGTGGGCTGTATGGCAGGAATGCAATAGCTGGTGTTTCCGCAACACTCGCCTATCCGCTTTCTGTGGTTATAGTTGAAATCAATAGCTTCATTGTTGAATGGGCCCAAGTTCATGGGACAATTCAGGGAGCTTCTCTAAGGTTTTTCTTTGATTTTTTGGGGATGACTGCTGATTATCTGGGTGTATCTTTTTGCTTGTTGGAATAAAATCTTTGTAACCTTGAAATAATAAAAAAATAAAATTGGTGGGCCTTTGAAGTAGATATTGCCAAAACTTATGACAGGTTATGAACCTATTATCAAATAAGGATGCCTACTATGTGAATAAAGTGATTTGGGGAGCTGTAGCATGACGAGAGAATGCAAAATGGAAGGATAAACTGATGAGTTATTCCACTACCCAATTAGGTTAAAATATGATTAGAAGAAATGATGATGATAGCTAAAATACCATTGATCCTCTTGTGGATATACTGCATGTGCCTGTACCTTTATAATGTATTATTTGCCAAATTTACATCATATATTCAACTCATTTAGCACTGCGACCAATGGGATTTGCTGCTTCTCTTTGAACTGCTTACATTATAAGCAATTACAATCTTGTTTTTTTATTTACAGGAATGCATCTCTTCAGATATGTATGTGCCCTCAAAATGAATGGGAGAAACTCGGCAAGGATTTATGGGTTCGATACATGTCACCTTACGACAATAAGCTTCTAGATATACGGATGCCTGGCCACTCCATAAATTTTGTTGAGGTATCCACTGAAGAAGGTATTATTCTATATGCTGATAATGCAGGCAAAACCCATGTCTGGTAAATGGTAGTTTCTGACATTACTAACAAATGTATTGCAGAATTCCGGTTGTATCGTGTTATCTTTTTGGTATTGGGGATAGTTATGATGACATTAGCGCCAGCCCTGAGCAAGTCAGTCATTTTCTACTATAGCAGTGCAATGACTGTTGGCGTTGTCCTTGTGATGCTGATGGTCCTTTTTCAGGTAATACAGTCTCCGAGTTGGGAGTTCACTATCTGCAGAATTATGTTTCTTTTAGTAATGCTGGTTGATTCTTTGTTTCATATGGGTTTAACATTTCAAATTCGGTTGTTTAGACTGAACTTTCAAACATATAAAGGAAGTCTTTCAGTTTATATTTGTTATTGACTGGCCATTTCTTGATTGTGGTGGTCCTATAAAACATATACATTTGCATATCTAATATAACATATATGTATTATGCTATAATATATGTGTATGCTTGGTAAATTAAGTATGAAATTGGTTTTGGAACAGTACCCTTGTGATTATCTCGTTCATGCTCTAACAGAGGATGTGCTCAGATGCAGTTCTCTGTCGTTGGAAATGTAGGGTGCAAGGAACATACACCTTTCATGTCCAGGTGGAAAATTAACCCTAATCCTTTGTACAATCTATATACCTGAGGTGTATCACACTGGAACAAAGCAAACCAAAGAATCAGCATCTTGACCGCTCAGGGCCACCACGTGCTACTAACTGTATGTGATAGCATGTCAACAAATCAGTCAAGGAATTACCTGGCTGAATTTAGCAAAGTAAAATTCGAAGCCTTTACAGCCTTCGATTGGTCCAGCTGATGGTATATTTGGCATCAATGGTCATAATCATAGCCTCATATGGCTAGTTTGGAATTAGTATCTTAACTGCCACCAATTAGCTTATGCCAAGGTTAAAATAGTCGTGTTTTACATGGATTTATAAGATGCTTTATTTGATTTGAATATGTTCATAGAACTCTGTTCCATTTGTTTGTTCCCATCCATAATATGGTTCATTGGCAGGGGATGAAGCTGCTACCAACAGGTCGAAAGAGTTCACTTGCAATATTTTTGTATTCATCAATTGTAAGTGTCTTAATCACTTTACCTTTAACACACACAAAAAAAAAGGCATCTTAATCACTTCTATTAGCTTTCATGGTGTGCATAATGGTGATGGTGGCAACCGTTACACATCACAGGGTCATAACGGCCGTAACGGAAGAAATAACAGCAGTTACGGCCTGTTTATGGGGCCGTTACATCTTCTTTTAAAGACTGTAACAGCCTTTGCGACCACCGTTACCATTACACAATACCTTGTTAGCTTTATTTACTATAAATTTTCTCATTTGAAACAGTCACCTCTGGCGAATGCTGATGTTATCTTGTTCTTTATGTTAGGTTGGTGTGGGATCTTTTCTTCTCAGCTACTTATCTGGATTGTTGCGTTCTGTACTTGTACAGATTGGGATTAGTGAGGATATGTACAGTCCTGTAAGTAAGCTTTTTATTATGCTCTACTCCTAAAACTTTCCACACTTCTCTAATGAAACAATGCGATATCTCTTTAATTTTGGCCATGGTGATATGGACATTTTGGAATCAAATAGTTGAGAATTTGCACCATGTGGAGAGTTTGTTGGGTAGGCTATGATAATGAAGGGTAGACCTAAATGAACTTGGATCGAGGTGGGTAGAAGAGATATGGAGGCTTGTTCACCTACTGAGGATACAGACTTAGGAATGGTTAAGGAAGCAGGATTCAAAAAAGCTGACCCTAAATAGCTGGGACAAGGCTATAATGATGGTGATGGGAGGGAAGTGAGACATTGCTCATGCAAAATTCACCAAACTCGTGGCAAATTCTGTCATGGTTTCTTCTTTGGTACTATGATAAAAGCATAAGATGCACTGGTTTGTGGTTTCCTTTTTAGTATATTTGCTAGTTCACAAAATTAATATTAGAGAAGCTTGTTGTTATTTCATGTTGTTTTGCAACTCTAGTGCCAACAGTAATTAATGAAATCAATGATCAAGATGTTTGCTTTTCCAATTAAGTGACAATGGCAGGTGGCGATATTTCTTCTTGTTTGCCTTGTTCTGGCTGGAGCTTGGTTAGGGTTTTGGGGTGTCCACAAACTTATCCTGACTGAAGATGGATCTGTTGATATAAGTGTGGCTCATTTTGTTTCATGGTCCATTTGGATTTTTGCTGCTGTTATGATTCTTCAGGTACCTACTAAGCTCATTTATCTACCTCTTTTAAGAAAATATTTATGATTCAATTCCAAATTAAAAATTATTAAATTTACTTGTTCCTATTCTGTTTAGAGTTCTCTGGATGCCCTATTGGCAGCAGAAGCATTGGTTTCTGGAATAATTGTCTCATCTGTAACAAGGAAGATTGGAAACTCAAGAATTTTACATCGGTTGTTCAAGTAAGTCTGCTTTATGATTACAGTTTATTTATATAACAGGTAGCCAAATGTTTATTTATCATCCTAATGCAAAAAGTATTTAGTTGTGGGTAGTGACCTGACTTGTGTGTATTATAAAGACATTTCAACTTTATGAAGTTGGGTTATCTCCAATTCATTTGCTTGCTGAGGAAAATACAGAAATATTCAGGATAATAGCTTCATTCTTGGATTGCCATTCCTTTTCACTTTCCCTTGATCTTTATCTTGTGGCTCCAAATTAGCGTACTGTATACCACACCAGAAAAAAAATGTTGAATCGGCAATGCAGCATGCTTGTATGAAAGATACCTCTTGTAGTCTGTCATGCTTAAAAATCTGTTCGGCCTGTTTGTTGTACATCTAGTTATGGTTGTGGTTGTGTCGTCTCTTGCTTTGGTCAAATCTGGCATATCCAGATTGTAGTTGATGAGATCCTTACATAGTTTGCCTTTGTGGGCCCTAGTGCTCCCCTTTTCGACAACACTTTGTCCCTCTTGCCACATCTATTGCAACCATTGAGGCACAACAACACTCGAAATGTTGGTTACTTGGTTTAAGCAAGTAGGGTGAATGGGGTCTGTGATGTAGGAAGGAGAAGAAAGAAGAAAAGAGGAGGAGACAGATTTTTGCATGCACAAAACAAGTCAAAGGTTTTTGTTTTCGGGTTTTATCCCTCTGCAAGAGATCACTTTCTCCCTGAACTCACAAAGTTTTTAGTCAGTCCATTCATGTTGTATTACATCCACATATCATATACATTTATTCTTTGTGTTTAGAGTATCATTATCATAACATTTATCGATGACTTGATATATGAAACCATGTATTGATAGTGTCAATAATATCGCAGACACCGTAGAATCTATTGCTTTTTGAGGGAATCATTAGGAAATGGTGGAATTTTCAATGAAACTTTAGAAGTAGAAAGACATGATTTTTTTGAAGCCTGTGACGAAATTTCATTAAAAGAAAAAGAATGGCCGCAGCCAAAAACACAAAAAATAGAAAGAAAAATACAGATGTACAAAAAATACCCCAGAACAAAACCCACAGCCACAACAAAACCTCCAATCCTACAAATGAGAGACAGAAATATAAACTCCCTCCCAATCTTGAAGAAATAAATTTAAACTCCCACCCATTCTTTAACAAATAAAGAGGCTTTTCTAAAGACCTCTAAAGCCTCTTTCTTCTTGTTTCTAAAACACCTGTTATTTCTTTCCCACCATAGGGCCCACAGAATCGCTAGTAAACTTAATCTCCATCTCTTTTTATCCGTATGACTGAACCCCCTACCATGCCAAGAAGAGAGATGAACGTGACTATGGTTGGGGAAGATCCAAAGAACCCCGAAAGAGCTAAGGAGGCAACTCTTTATCTCCCTCGCAAAGGAACAATGAATGAACAGATGATCCACTGTTTCCACATCTTTATAGCACATCAGACAAATGTTCAGAAGGATCATCTTCCTTTTGCATAGATTGTCAATCGTCAGCACTCTGTTTTCCCCCCACAAGCCGTCCAAAAGCCGCCACTTTCAAGGGAGCACCATAATTCCACAGATGAGCTGTAGGAGAAGCCACCTCAGATGAAACATGCTCAGTAAGCAGCCGATAGAAGGATCTCACTGAGAAGGCGTCGGATCTATCATTTAACCACTTTAAAAAATCCACATCTGAGGGAACCAGGGAGCGATTCTTGAAGAGCTGGAGCAAATTGACCAAATCTTCAAATTCGCCATCATTCAGATTTCTTCTAAAGGTGAGAGACCAAACCACTTCTAATCCCCTTACTAAAAAACAATTGTTCACCTTCACCCCCTCTTCCCTAGCTAAAACCCCTAAAGCTGGAAATAGAACCTTCAGACTAATTTCACCCACCCATTTATCTTTCCAAAATTTAATTCTCTCGCCATTCCCCAAGGATAAGCCTATGCCCTCCCACACCCTTTCTTAAAGGGACGCTACCGACTTCCACAAATAAGAAGAACGATATAGAGATGATGATTTTGTCTACCAACCCCCTTCCTCTTCCCTATACTTTCTAGCTATAACCTCCCTCCACCTTTTTTTCCTTCTCCACCCCAAACCTCCAAACCCATTTTTCTAGCAAAGCTAGGTCCATTTCTTCTAACTTCCTCATTCCCACCCCTCCTTTGACTTTCGAAACTCAAACTTCGTCCCATTTCAAAACATAGAATTATAGCCTTTGATTTTCGTCCCATTCCAAAAGACATGATTACACACCGAGGACTCCAAATATTATATAAAAAAAATTATATATAATAGGTCTCCGTTCATAAGGGCCCAAAATATGCCTGTTGGGCAAAAATATTTAATTAATAAATATTATGCTAATGCGCTAATTTTTTAAGAAATAATGCAATTACTTAGCCTGCATAATACACTAATTTAAAACACCCTGAGGAAAGATCCTCCAAAAAAAATTTGGAAATTTCGTTTTTTAATTCTTTGGAAGTTCACAGGTATTAATGCTAGTATCTTCTATAATATTGATAATATCACTTGATCTCGACAATGCAGTGTATTTCTTCAAAGGGGTGTTGCCTATATCTCATGATATCTTCAATAAATGCGATATTTTGATATTATCTTTTTCTGATTTACTTACAATTTTATATGTTTTCTATATTTTTTTAAGAAATCAGAAAAAAAAATCTTATGATTTACGATATGATAATGATTTTGACAACATTACTTCTAATGATTTTTTCTTCTTCATCTTCATAGAGTTCCCTCTCAACTTTTGCACTGTACATGTAAGTCACAATCTTCTAGTTAACTGTCTCTTCCACCACAAGGATGATCTAACACAATGCTCTTCTACCAATGAACAATGCTACGAAACAATCATTGCTGGTATCCATGTCCACACCGTGGATTCTTTGTAGAGTCATTCTAGCACAGTACTGTATCATATATTATAGCATGCTCCTATTTATGGAAACCTTACTTGATTTTGATCTATTATCGAAATGGTTAACCCCATCAATAAAGATTTTACATCAAAGTTCGAACTAATCTGTGGATTGTATGAATTTGTGACAAATGCAATTTATTCAGTCAGTATAGCCTATTTTGGAATATTCAAAGAGTACTAAATCCTGAAAAGCTCAAAATCAGCCCCTTTTGCAGACTTCAACACATTGGGCTCCATAAAATGGACTGACAACAATCATCTGATCTGATTATGGCCCAATTAGTGGCTGCAACATTCTACCAGATTATTTTTTATTCAATAATGTTTTATATGAAGAGTTGATGAAGTGACTACTTCTGTTCTCCTTTCTCTCCTTGAGTACTCTTCGTCACCTCACTTTCACACTCAAAAATGTTATGGGGGATCGTCCAAACATTTCACCAGACAGCTCAATCTGATGCAAGATGTTTAGAAGCCCCTGAAAGTTGTCTCTCATCATAAACTGACATAGAGCAATGCAAGTTTATCCACACCAGCAATGACAAAATGACTTGGTGTCATTTGGGCTTCTCAAGTATAGCAAATATCTCTTTATGGACTCATCAACAGATGGTGGCATCGTCTTCCAGTGCATAACTTCGATGAGACCATGCCTGGGAAGCTAAAGACCTTGTCTAATCTGAAACCTTGATAACGGCACTTTCCAACAACCAGAGAGTAGATTCATGTTAAGTATCTTTAATCCTAGCATGAATCCATGAAGGATTGATCTTGTTGACCAAGTTGTCATCTTGTTGGGCCCACGTTTTGCAATTGCACTGGTGGCCAAAAGGGAAGTTCACACCTTAATAGGAGGTCCAAGGGATCATAACTGAGGTGCAATCCAGGTTTGGTTGGCGCGGGATGGGAATGATTCAGTTATAACCCAAACCCAACCTGACCCAATTTCCAATATGAGCCCGACTCATTTTCATATCCCCCCACCAGAATCCAACCCAAGCCAGCCTGAATTTCTAGATTTTGGTAATGAAACTTGACCACAAACTGCTGATGAAGAACAAACTATTCTAGATCAGAATGGGGTCGGCTCAGGTCAGGTTAGGACAACCCGGACCTGAACTTAAATAAAAATCAACCCCAACCCCAACCCCAACCTGATTGATGCAAATGAGAAACTAGAGAGGAGATTCAGGCATAGACCCAAGCCTCATTCCTGGAAGGAAATAGGCCCAAATCGATCCCAAACAGGGAAGAAGTTTCATCCAGCAGCATCCGTTGCAATGGCAGCAAAGAAGGGGCTGTACACTTGGTTCTTTGGTTAAACGGGGCTGAGATTATGCTGACATCAGCCATATTACTGAAGTCAGCATTACATCAGGCTTTTCTTCATGGTGAGTAGTGCATATGTTTTAGGAGCTTTGGAGGCTTTCTATTGGTTCGAACATGGAACCCACTTGTTTCTGTATTAGAGGCTTACATAAGATTAGCATTCAAGTCATGTTTGGAGTCTTGGTCTTTTAGTCTTAGCAGTTGACTTTATCCAGCCAAGGGTTGATATCAACTCAGCCACACAGTTTCTAGGTTTTTTTTTTTTTTTTTTTTTTTTTCAGAGCTTAGTTGCACCATCCTTCTAACCAGGTGTGCCACTCCCTCTTCAATTTGAGCTTTGGATTCTTCCTCCTGCTTTCTACCCGTTCATACTCGCTAACATTTTGAAACAGAGGCTTACATGCTCTCACACCTGAATATGTTGCCGATTCATTCTTTGTGCAACTATAGTTATAGAGCATATAAGAGGCCTGCTATTCCAGCCTCAAGGTAGGATTTATGGAACCATTACTATATTTGCTGCTTTCTTTAGGAAGTGTGTCAACATTCAGGGGATTTGTTGCTGTTGAAACCCTTCTTTAGGAATTAAATTGAGGACTTCTCTCCATCCTGTGTAATTAGTAGAACTGGGTACATTGATGGCTTCGTTGATTGCTGGAGTTATGGTTTACTGCTGGAAATTGTCACCAATATGCTAAAAATCCGTTCCTATTTTCTAGCACAGTTACTGGAAACTACATATAACTGCTGATTTTGTGGATTAATCTTATGGAACAGTACATTTGTAGTGCAAATCAGGTTGTGGACCCATCCTACATGCCTGAGTTTGAGATCAGTATTGATCAGGATCCATAACCTTGGACTGACCTCCATCACAGACCAACCCCAGTTAAAGTTGGATTGGGCCAGTTGGGTCTGGGTTGAGCCGGGCCCAAGTTGTAGGTCTATGACTAACACCATGTGGCCCACAGAAAGTACGCCACCCTCAAAGGTCAACTACTAAAAATACATGGATGATTGTATGGGAGCATTAGTGGAAGTGACCTTGCATGAGGCAAGACAAGAATTTGGCAATGGAAAGGGAAAATGAAAGTTTTTTTGAGATGGAAGGAGACACTAGTAACTGGAATAAAGAACTCCCTTTCCATTCTTTTAACTCTATTCCAAGTTCCAATGACCCCTTTTTGGCGGATATGAAATACTATTAGATCAAAAGAAGAATTACTTCAGGAACAAATTTCTGAAACTAAGATCTGGACACCAAACACCCTCTGTGGCTAGGGTACACAACATTAGCAGCACTCACGATCAAGGAAAACAAAATGTTTAACCTTGCTCTTACCCAATAGGGGCAATATATTGTGTAACACCCTCTACTATCAATCATTTGAGGTTTGGAAAAACCAAGGGTATCAAGAAAATTAGAAGTTGGAAATACTTAAAGAGGATAAGGACCTCTCCTGATTTGAAAACCTCTCGTGATTCTTCTTTTCGACTATAAACGATGGAAGTGGTAAAGTGATGTAGCCCAACAAAATGGGGTTGGCTACACGAATCTTGTTCCACCATTACACTCTATCAAGGGTAATCTCCTTAATTAAACCATAGGGCATCAAATCTTTTCTTACTACCTCCACCCGCGTCCTTTTGGGCTTTCCCCTTGCCCTTTTAGAGTTTTCAACTTGAACTAACTCACTACATCTGGTTGGATCAGTTCTTGGTCACTGTTGCACATGGCCAAACCATTTAAGTCTTACCTTCCCTCAATCATAGTACTTATTGGTGCTAACTGGTAAGTTCCTCTGAATGAACTCATTTCTAATTCTTCCTTCCTCATCTTAATACTCATCCATCTATCAACAAGTGGTCATTTGGGGTATTTCTATGCCAGAAATCTTAACTAATTCCTCATTTCTACTCCTACCATTACTGAAATTGCATTTCATATACTCTTATTTTGTTCTGGCTGATTCTGAAGAATCCCTCCATAGCTCTAGCTTTGCATTTATCCCGTACATCATCTTGTCCATCAATACTATGTCATATTCAAACAACATACACCACTGGATCTCGTCTTGCAAATGCCTTGTTAACTCTTCCATAACCATTGTAAAAAGATACAAGGTCAATGCCAACCTCTAGTGTAAGCCTACACTAATTGGAAACTCATGTCTCTCCATTAGTGGTCTGCACATTGGTTACCACTTCTTCATAGGTATCCTTAATCATGTCAATATATCCTCTTAAGATTCCTTTCTCAACACCCATCAAATTATCTCTAGGGATCCTATCATATGCCTTCTCGAAGTCAATAAAGACATGTGGTGATCCTACCTTCTCCCCCTATATTTCTCCATCAATTGTCTAACTAAGAAAATTGCCTTAATGGTTGACCTTCCCGGCATATATTCACACTGATTTTTTATTCATTCATCCCTTGCCTTGATCTTTACTCGGTCACTCTTTCCCAAATTTTCATAGGACAACTCATCAAATTAATCCCACAATAGTTAATGCCAAGGTACTTTTTTCTTATAAACAAGTGCCAAGGTACTTTTTTCTCCATTGGTACGTCATTTTCTTCAATCGTACAATCTTGTTAAGCAAAAAAAAAAAAAAAATGACATTATCTTGTTGAACAATTTTGTCAACCAAATAAACCAATGTCCCTCATGCACTTCTAAACCTCTATTGGTATACCATCTAGTCCTAGGGCCTTTCTTGATGATTTTTTTTTTTTAGTATCTTTTTTTTCCTCATATTGGCCGAACCATCCAATTTATAAGATCATGATCAAATAGTTACAATGATCTGATCATGATTAAAGAGTTAAAGTGATCCGATGAAGGATGGGTATGTTTTGGTGCATGGGCAAATTGGATGAGTGGTCTGTATGCTTGAAAGGAGGGCCCCTTCCTAGAGCGCCTGGGCTGAACCAGTTGTTTACACCCAACCCGATACCATCATGTCCAATGGCTAGGAATCCTCCATAAGAAGATCATTACAAAATCCCCGCAACCGATACAATCGGCGGAAGAAAATCGTGAAGAGAAAGCAAGACCTCTCTGGACAATACATGCTATATATTCAGAAGCCAAAAGTACACTGTTGTCACCATAGACACGCGATATGATGCTATTAACCATAACTCGTGTAATGGTCTAAAAAAGCGCACACAATGCTAGGTGGTGATTTGCTTCCAACCTTATGGCAAATCGTAATTGGCGGTATGAAGATCGGTAGTTGGAAGATCATACAAGAATCCACGAATCACCCAAAGAATAGAAACTCAATTGGCTATGCTTCTCTATTGATTGGCTAATTTAGCAAGAAATTGGTAAATCCTTCTTTAGGATAGACACATGGTCTGCCACGACTCTTAATTGGATGATTAATTGAACGTAGATCATGGAGGTCAAATCCAAGTGCAACTCTCTAGCTACTGCCTTACAATTCCTCGGAGAATGAAGAGCTCCTGGCCCTCGCCAATCCAATTCAGACTAACGCCTTATTTTATATTTATATCGTCATTTACCTTATGTCTTTACTTTTCCAAGTTCAATGCCCTTTTCCGTTAGTAGTCGCACAGATTGACTTTACATAGCTTCACCCTTCGGGAAGATTTTTGAGTAGTCGCACAGATTGCCAACAAGATTGTCTTGTTTACAAGCTCAGAGATATCATCGACCATCAACATTCCACCAACTTTCTTACAAGATCGTCGAAGATTCGTCCACCATCCAGGACCTTCTCGCTTAGTGGGACTCAGCGGCTAGACGAACAATCGATTGTTTTGCAATGACCATCTTGCTCATGAAGCCGACAGAGAGACGAACTAGAGGACCATGCCCAATGACCATTTTTGCATCTAGACGAGATAGTCATTAGTTATCCTTTCTTTTTATTATTTTAATTTTATAAGCCAAGTGCATTGACTCATATTTATTGTTTTATCAATTGCAATGAAAGTATTTCTTTTAATAATATTGAATTATTGTTGAACTGAGTGAGTCATCACGTGCTTAATTGAAAATCTTTGCTCAAGGTAAAAGAAAGTCATTAGAAGGACAAACCCTCCCTGTCATAAATCGCCTGATCTTTCGTGATCGGTGGCTGGATAGACGACCCAGTTCTCCTGAACCCAGTTTCTCAATTTATTTGGCTCTGGCATTCCCGGCACATACGCACACACGTATATAACACATACGACCAAATTCGGAACTGACACCAACAAGATAGTTTTCAGTCGAGTGTTATATTAGTATGTATGTTTGGATAATTGTGCTGTTATCTTTCAAAACTCTTTGCTTCTCTTCGCTTTTTTCCATTGTCGAGCTTAGTTGTTAATTAGTAGTTACTGCAATTACAATTTATAATATATGTTATACCATTGTTGCAGGTATTCATTTAGAACAGCAAAAAGCATCCTCGAAATATCTCACATACAAAGGTCAGATTTTGATGATTCCCATGCAGAATATATGCCAGAGATCAGAAGGTCAAAAACTGGGTTGCTTAGGTCTCGAACCAAACCATTTGCATTGGCTTCCTGCACTTCTCCTGTTCAAGGTTTGTATAATCCTCAGATTCTTATCAAGTTAAAAATATTTAAAAAAAAAAAATCAGCATATTTGCTGCTAATGTTATTTAATCTAGGAATGACACAATCCTTGACCCAATACTAGTGACGCCCAAAGTTCCAGATCATTGGTCTGTTGGGTGCCCATGTACCCCAGAATCTCCCAGATTGGAAGATCCTATCCATCAATATTGGTCATTTTCCCATTGAATGTGGAGCTTCACTGTATTTCTGACTGCCTATTTTTGCAGGCCACAAATAAAAGGTTAGGATTGTGCTATACAGGAAATTTCTTGGGCATGATCCATGCACATTGGGGCACAACAGGTCAATGGACTGGATCTTTGAATCATTGACCCACTTGTACAAACTGAAGCCCTTAGCAGCACACTGCACATGCATGCATTTAGTCAGGTCAAAGGATCATTTAATTCCTCAATTTAATCAGGTATTCTTTTCTCGTTAGATTGTCAAATTCCCTTTTTTCTTCTTTTTCTATTTTTTTATTTTTTATTTTTTATTTTTGTATTCTTTTTTTTAGTCCGAATTCCCTATTCGTTTCAAACGCCATTGATCTATCTCCCCAATCATGGATGAAACATGAGCAAAAGATCTCCCAAATTGGAAGATCCTAACCATCAACAGACAACAATGCAAAAGGTAACCAAATGAAGAGATTTTTTTGGCATGGTTCATCTATGCGGATTTGGTAAACCAACCAATGGCCCGCGCATGTACACATTAGGTACCAAGCAGGGAAGTTCCCTCAGCCTCTTTTATTTCTTTTCTTTTCTTTTTTGCTTCCTTAAATAATTAGATCATGATCTTCATTTTGCTTTTGTTCCTATGGAAGGAAATCTTGCAGGTTCAACTAAGACACCACCCAACTGGCCATCAGATGCAGATGCATACTATTCAACCTTCCACGACACTCCTGAGAGGAAAAGATTCTCGAAGGAAGAGTGGGAAACATTCACTAGAGACTCCACAAGGCAGGCCCTGGAAGGCTTGGTCTCTTCTCCTGACTTCACTAGGTGGGCCGTAGCCAATGCTGATAGGATCACTTTAACTCCCACTGATGACAGGAAAATGAAGCCGCAACAGCAGAGATGGTTCCATTGGTTTTAGACAAATTGGCTTTGAGCCTGTGACTTCAAATCAAAGGAATGTGGACGGAACTGTCAGAGCAGCATAGAAAGCTAGGGTGAGCATAGAGCTGATGCTAGGATCGTAGTCTTGTAATATGTGATACAGATTCCATACATGATTTTTGGGATTTGACCTTTTTAAGCACTGATCAGATGTTTTGAGATTTATTGGAAGAGGATGAAATTTTCTGTTTCAGCCATTGATTAGATGGGGCGAATGCCTGGCAAATATTTTCTGCTTCGAAGAGATCGGTAATCCAGACTTTTGGTCTGTTGGGTCTGACTGTGGATTGACTGTGTTCCAAATCTGTCTCATATAGAAGAGGCTGGATCCATTATGTGCATGACATCCAATCTGTCTATCATGTGCTTTGTGCCTTGGCCTCCAAAAATCAGACTAATCCAAAGTGGGCCACACCATGTAATTCAGAGGTTTTAGGCATGGTGTAGCCTGCCTGAGTTTTGGAATGGATTGATTCACCGGGTAGGATTGCTGCCCCATCCAGGAGATTCTTAGGCCTCAAAGCCAGGGCTCCATCTGCCAAAACCAAAAAACAGCCCATGTGTTGGATCAAGGTTTTATCTCTTCTGAATAGTGGAGTTGTGATATGACTGTTCAAATGTTCCATTCAAGGTGCTCATGAAAAGCAAAAAAGAGCCCAGCACTTTCTCTTTGAGCAACTGATCACGGTGCATCTTTCTCATGTCGCCTGTGTAGGAATATAGTACCGTGAAAATGATAGGTGGGCCATGAAGATCGCTCCTGCAGAATTAGGAGGATCTGCTCTCTAGGCAGGCCACAATTTTATGTCGGAGTCGAGAGTTGTTTGTCCATCGATTACAATCATGTGGTGCATCTGCTCAGAACTGGCTTGATATTTTTGTGCCAGGTGATCTGCATGGCGAAGCTACCAGCGCTGATGTACTCCACAAGTGCCATGTTGGCAGGGTAAGCTGCTGTACCTAGCAGGAATCCGGCAAAATCATTTATCCATGCAAACAGCCATGCATTCCAAGTTCCAAACAGAGGATGCAAAATTGCCTGCAAGCATGCATTACAGGAACCCCTGAAACCTTAACACGAACCCAATAAAAAAGTGTCTAGTTCACGTGTCAGAGGTGGGGGTCTACAGTAAAAACGGCCAAAATATGATTTCACCTAAAAAGAATCTTTGGTTTTCACCGCGAGCCCACCAATGACTGAGCCATGTCAGGGGTTAGAGGGACTCTTGTAACAGTTGGGAATTCAATACAAACAGATCCATTAGCAAGCGTAAATGTAATCCAATTATGTTGGCTTTTATAACATAGTTTAATTTTTTGTTTAATCCTGTATGGTATCATATCACCCTGCATGGGCACTGATTTGGGCTGAGACAAGCCGCTACAGCAGACCATTTCATGGATTTGGGACAATTCAAACCGCAGTATACAATCGCATCATGTGTGATGTCAATGGAATATCGAACCACTCACACATGCTTTGTAGGCCCATCTCTGACAACAACACATGGCCCAATAAAATTGAGCAATATCAGACCTCACTGATCTCGGTGTATCAACTTATGTAATAGAGTCGATTTACTAAGGTATTGAGCAGCGGTGTGGCATCAGATCCCAAAGATAGTAAGTCCTTTCTTTCTCTTGGAGGAAAGTCCTTTTCAAAGATTCTATATGAATTTCTATATGAAACCGAGATAGTTACCTTCCAGAAGGTGGGCGAAAAGATAAAACTGATTATTGATTAAAATTAGAGTTTGAAACTCATGTAATTAACCCCTTTTGGTTAACATGAGAAAAAAAGAATGGAATAGATTTACGAGAAATCTCATTCAATTAGATATGGTAGATTAAGATGGGACACCAAAAAAATTGACCAATGAGCCGTATGAGGTAGGAAATTCTCAAGTATGGTTCTAAGGGAAAAAATTGACCCACCTATTCTGACCAGGAGAACAGGCTAACTCCAGGCTTTGATGAGGCCCTTATATGGAGAAATTGAGGAACCAGATTTGGTGATGCCCTAACATGGTGAGATTTGATTGGTTAAAGCTCACATGTGACATGGGTTGAGTATGTACTCCAAACCACTTTCATGCGGTGTGGATTCAGTCAAGTTAGGGTAATACCAAGTTCGGTCGGGCTGTTAGCATGGTCCCGTTTTGCCAGCAAATTTTATAGCATAAGAACAAAAAATGAAGCGTATCCAAAGTCCAAGTGGACTACATCACAAGATATTTTAGGGCATAGGCCCAAAAATCAAGCTGATATTTGTGTTTTCCCTTCATCCTGTGTAATCTAATCAAGAAGGCAAACAAACATTAAGGTAAGTCGTAAGAAATTTTTAATGGCTAGTGTTAAAACACCTCTGTTTCCTTATCCTCTCAGTTTTGGGCCCATGCCCTAAAATGAGCTGGCAAAATGGATGGACAGCTCCAGACGTGGATATGCTTCATTTTTGGGCATGGGAAAAACATATGGACAGTCTGTATGTAAAACACATATATCAAGGTAGCTACCATGGTCAAGGATCCTTTCCTTTGTGTCGCCCCATCTCTGACAGACCAATCAAATCTAGCTGTGTCAGGGCCTCACCAAACTAGGTGTTTCCCAGCTTCACTGAATGTTCCTTTCTTAGAAGGCGTAGCCAGAGCCAGACAAAGACCATAATGAGCTACTTACCTTAAAAATCCCGTCTGAAACCGGTTTCAACACGCTCCTCTTCCCAAAGGGCCAGACAAGACTATAACGAGCTACTCACCTTGAAATTCCCGTTTGAAACGGTTTCAACAAATTCCCCTTTCCCAAAGAGGCACACCTGCATTGGCTACTTAGTCCATTTAAGTCTCAAATTTAAAAAAAAAAAAAAAAAAACACGAACTTGGAGCCTTTCATGTATGTAGCATTCATTGGAAAGGAAGGATTTTCAAAGAAAATCCTACTACAAGTGTCGACTCATGATAAAAAAATGATAATAATAATAACTTGAAAAAGAGGTGAAATTTATTTCCAACAGGCGATGATTTGGAGCCACGACAGTGACAGAAAACAGCCACAAAGACCTAGCACCATTAGTGTTCCCCAAACACACTGTTAGCCGTTCCATTTCACATTCCATGTAACTGAGCACTAAAAGGATAAATCTCTTCAACACCAAATTTAAATATGTAGTGTTAACTTGAAACATTCTCAATATAAATGGAGTCCCAACTTCCCCCATATGTGTTCCTTAAAAAATAGATAAAGAAAAACAGAACATCTCCATTTACGGCACACAAACTCAATTGACCTAAAACCTCCGGCAGTAGCCTCATTTTCCACCACATCCGCACAACCTCTGCCACAAAATCATAAAGAATCAAATGCCTCGAAAAAAATCACAAACAATACAAGATCAAGTAATAAATTCAACCAGTGATAAGAGGATTGCAGTTGGAGTGAGATGACAGCACAACTAGCTTTCCTTGTGGTTAGGGAGTAATTGAAATATATGACAGTTTACTGATTTTGGGCAACAGGGATGAGTAATGAACAAAGAATCCAGCTCGAATGTCATCGTTATCATCTTAAGCCTTATCCCGATAAACTGGGTCAACTACACAAATCCTGTTCGTTTCAGATTCATGATGGAAATTATGGCACGAGTTTGACGCTGGCTACCAACCTGATGCAACCCTTTATCTGGGCTGGGGACCGGCAATGAGAGCACAAAACTCCCATAGGCACAATGTAATAAGATCACAAAACGCCTTTTTTTTTTTTTTGAAAGATGACAATTTCAGTAATACACAACAATCAGCAACAACAAGAACACAACTGTGGAAGGAGACCCTATCGTAACTTCAGAACAAGGAATGTTCAGAACCAAAAAGAAATACCGACTGGCAGATAAAAAACAGGCTCTTTCAATTGGTCCATCATCCGAACACCACAGTCCCATTCCCCCTCTTATCAATGCAAGAGAAGATCCTAAGAATTCAGGTAGGTCAATTACCCAATTAAGCATCATGGATGCGATAGTGTCACCTTCAGAATGATTCCCAATCACAGTCCATTGGGTATGAAGGAAAATGAAAAGATCGTTGAAAAGTCTCGTATTGGACAACAAACTTTGATTTCAAAATGGCACAAGGATAAATATAATTATGTGGGAAGGATGAAAACTAAGTCAAATAAATGAATAGTTACAGATCTTATTGAAGGCCATAATATCACAGCTCTGGATGTACTCATTTGCTGGTTCAGAGGTAAGATAATCCTCGATGAGGTTATCAACAGATACCAAGTCATCCACGATGGTCATCATAATCTGCAACTTTTTGATACCATAACCGACTGCTACGAGCTTGGCTGGACATTACCGATACAGTTAGTCCACAAGAAGAAAACTAGATTTTTTAAGGCAATTTGAACCATTCCCAGGTAATGTATGAAATGAAGACAAATAGAGTTTTACAAAGCCCAAGAGCACACCTCTAGATGCAAATTAACCACATGACATGCATGCCAAGTGTTGGGGACCCAAACTGATAATATCAGGTGGGTCCAACCATATGGATGGCACCAAAAAAAAAATCCAGGTCCACTCATCAGGCAAGACACACATCCTTTGAATGCGAACCACTAGCAATTTATTGAAACTATAAGTTGTTTCGCAGTTGAGATTAACTCGCATAAATTTTAGGCCTTGTCGTCCACGGCCACATAATGCATGATTCAGAGTGGCCATGTGCAGAGAGATGCATGTAGGCCTGGCACAACTCGCCAAAACATCCTCAATGATCATATTAAATAAAAATTACAACATAAAGATGCATTGACAAAGAGATGTATTGACAGAGATAAGGGAAGGGAGTCAGGGACATACAAAACTCCCCAAAACAAGCCCTCCATATGAACATTTCTGTCTCTTCAAGCTTTTGCATGTCGGTCTCGTCGTCCCAAGGTTTCACATCCAATAATACTGATGACATTCCAGCTGTTGATGACCCACAACAAGAAAAATTAAATCATAGTAATATTAATAGCTAAGCACATGAATCTCATAATTAGTGAGATATCCTTTTGAAGTGAATTTATAGACAACATACACTCTTTCTTCTTTCCAGAAGCCTTGACAGCTGCTGCACGTTCTTCAGCTGCTTTCTTTTCCTCCTCCGTCTCTTCACCAAACAGATCCACATCATCATCGTTGTCATCCTCTGCAGGGGCCTGAAAACCCAGGTTCCATTTCATGAATGAGATTGTTTTATTACTAGGTCTGGTGACCTACATGGTCTTGTGTTTCTTTATGATATCTTTATAATAGCATTTGGTTTGTTCAGAAATTGTTGGACCATCTCATTTTGAAATTTCCAAGCATTTAGGTGGCACAAGAAATGAAACCAAAATGGGAGGATTGTGCTTGTCCGCCAAGGCATTCAATAACGGTAACAGTGGCCATAACGGGTAACCTCATGGCCATTACAGTACGGGCCGTTACAATCCTGTAATGGTCATAAAAAAATGGCAATTATAATATGGGCCATTACAGCCCTGTAATGGTCAAAAAAAGTTTTAAAGGAAGAAACTATATCGGTTTGTGATGAACCCCTATTGGCCTGTTACGGGCCCATAACATCCGTTATGGCCTTGACATGCCTGTTATGAGCCATTTTGTCAGAACAGCCGTAATGGCCCCAAATTGCATAACAGAACAGGTCCCATAGTTACCGTAATGTAACAATTGTTACATGACCATTTTTTAATACCATGTTTTCTGCACTCCAAATTGACATTTCTGCACTAAAAAATTAACATCTCATTTCATTTCAGTACACTAATTGAAATTTAACGAAATATAATATCGTGAAGCATTCTTCCAAACTCATTTCCCAAAGTGTCATTCTGCAACAATCAAAACAAATATACTGCACCTTAGTGTCAGACAAGGGAGGAGATACAGGGGCCGTCTCCTCACATTCAAGCACAGATCCCTCTATTGTGACACCCACACCTTCTCCAGACACACCACTGCACGTTCCAACCACAAAAGTTTAGAAAAAAAGTGGTGATATGAGGATGAATCAGCAAGGAAAGTATTTTGCTTCAGAATTTACGAAATCCTTAGCAGCGCATCAATGTGGTTATACCACCGGCACACATTAACATATTCTGATGATGGTGCTTTTGAAAACGCTCCATAGACCGTAATATCATCCTTTGAAGCTAGGTATCTGAAATTAACATACGAAGATAACTACATCAGAAGAATGCACAAAGGAACAACACAAGAATGAAAAAAAGATAAAGCACAGGTATATCAATGAGCCAAGAACAGGACAAGCAAAGTGAAAACTCAAAATAAAATGCCCAGATTGACAAACTCAAAATTAAAGCCAAAACCAATCAAGGCCTAACATGTTGACAGCCTAGCTAACAAAGTAAAATTACCCATTAATGTAACTGCGAGTAAGAAGATAGTCATTAAGTTTCTCGATGCCGGCATCTGAGCTGAGGTTGGAGAGTGTGACTGCTATTGTTAGAAAAATGTGGCAGATCTCCTGCAGTCATGAAGAAACACAGGGATTCAAGGAAAAGGAAAGCGCTACTAAGCTGAAGCCTTGTTGTCTTGGTGACAAGAAGTTCGAGTAAGCACAATGATGATGCTTCAGTTGCTAATTGATTAACAATGCACAATTGTAACTAAAATATATATATATATATATATATATATATATATATATATATATATATATATATATATATATATATATATATATATATATATATGAAAAGTGCACATAAGAACAACCAGAGGCTAGTGCCAAGCTAGCTAAGATTGACAAGTGAAATGCTTGCCCAGTTCCTGTACCTTCTAAATGACTATGACCCAGTAACTTACCAGTTGAATCGGCATGGTTGGGAATACTTTCAAGAAATCAAATGCAAACAATGCTTGAACTGATAAAATGCCCATTACAAGCATCCAAGTTCAATAATTAACAGTGGGAGTGAAATTGCATTCAATGAACAGGTCAGTCCAGAGACGACTCCTGAAAACTGCTTGAAGGGACCCAAAACCATCATTATAAAATCTGCAATAAACAGCTTATGGAATTTTCCACAATGCCTTTAAAAAGACCTCGTGGATTTTTATAAGAGAATGGAAGTTCTCTATTTCAAGGTGAAGCTAGCAAAAAGACCAAAGATACTGGTTGAGTGAGGGAAAATAGAGTGGTCAAAGAGAGGATTTTTCACAACCTTTTCATTACAACTGAGGGAGTCTTAGTGGTTTCTGAATGAGACTCACAGGAGACAGAAAATGGTATTACTACCCAACCCAGTTGGAACTAGTTCAACCTGCTCTGGTTTCAGAGAATAACCCATTGGGATAGGGCCTAATCAAAATTATGATTTTGGTCAGTCAAGCCCATTTGTAACCATAGCCAACATCCTTAAAGTTCAGGTTCTCCTCAATAACTTAGTGTGAATTTAAAATGCATAAATAGATCTATGTTGACAGATGCAACAGCCCCATTTAAATAATCAAAGCTCTCTAAAACAAGGTATTCTGCAATACTTGGCCTGAGAGTTCCAAACCTAGGCTTGCATTTTCAGTTTGTACAAGTGTGGCCAATGATTCATTGATCCAAGCCATTGATTGGATGGACCCCATGGATGGTCATTGCTGCAATCTCTTAGCCTTCTATTTGCTTAAGGCATTACAAAGTGATGGGACTTCCTATTTTGGGAAGCTCTTGGCATATGGGCCCATCCAAGGCAGGCCCATTCGCATCAACATCTTGGATCATTGGATCATGGAGCCTGCTTGTATGAACCTAACTTAAAAGCTTGAGCACGCCATAGAAATGCTTAGACCACCATTGTGCCAGGGAGAATTCCCAGTCAGTTAAGATTGGGTATGTTCAGAGCTAAACTCATCAAACAATTAAAAAAAAAAAAAGCACAATGAGATGTCTTATACACAATAGCCTGGGTCTTTCATTTTGTATAAATGGGGCTCACTGTTCATCCATCCAGACCATTAATATGGTCAGCATCTAAAATAGAGAGTACAGATTGGATGGCCCATAACACAAAAACCTAGCAAATTGGAAATTCCTAACCGTTCAAATAGGCATCAATCTAAAATAGAGAGTACAACGATGACCCCAAACCAGTCCTAAAATAAGCAATTCAATGGTTAGGATCTTTCAAATATGGCAGTATTTTGACCATTATAAGTAGTGCCCACAAAATACATCTGATTAACCTACAGATCAAAGGGTCGGTCAAAAGTAAGATCTAAAGACAAAGATTCAGTATTTCCAAAGGATCAATTCCACTGACAGCAATGGACACAATCCAACAGAACAAGCCCCAAATCAATGGCTAGGAACTTCCGAATCTGGAGGATTTTTTGGCCATGATCAATGGGGCCCACCACATACATATGATTAACATACACATCAAAGAAGTTATCAAAAGTAAGATCTAAGCAACAGATCTTCACTCTTTCTTAAGATTTTCAAGCAACTCTAATGATCAGTAAAGACTAGAAATTCTATCAGCATCTTTTTTCAAACAAAAACTTATCTAAAACAGCAGATATTCAATAGAGGGAGAGAGAGAGAGAGAGAGAGAGAGAGAGAGAGCTCTGCTTGAAATATCGAAGAGAACTCACTAGTCAACGATCGAAGAGAACTCCTCACTCGATGAGCAAGAGAGAGGTTTTGATTCTAGGGTTTTGGCTAGGGCTGCACATCTGCCCGGTTAACCCGCCCGACCCGACCCGGTAGAAACCCGATCCATCTCGACTCGGCTGAGAAAACGGTCCGGTCCCAGGTGGATGCGGCTGGACCGTTTTTAATTTAGGTACGGTTTAGTGTACATGCCAAACCCGCCCGACCCAACCTGTACCCCGAGCTGTGTATGCCCAACCTGTTCTGCCCTACCCGAACCGCCCCATTTATACTTAGTTTATTGCTTTTAGAAATATCTATATGGCATTATCAATAGGTTGAATGGTTAATAAACATTAGGGTGGACTCTAGAATCTTTTAATGGTGGGAGTTCAATGACCACTGATTTTTGTGGTGTGGTTTACCTAAAGCTTTTATCAGCTTCCTTTTCGGAACATGTCCTATAATAATCTGGAAACATAGATGGACATCATAGATTTACAATATATACATCGAGGTGAGCCTCATGGTCAAGGTCTCACCCACATGGCTGGTTGCGAGTCTCACTGACTCTCACCCAAGCTGCGCTCATCTCACACTCATAGGGAGCGGATTAGGTGACATCCGGGATCCACCAAGGTGGGTGGCCCCTGACTATGTGTCTTAAATCCACATCGTCCAACTATTTTGAAAGATAATTTTAGGATATGATACCGAAAATGAAGCTAACTCAAACCTTAGGTGGACCACACCATAGAAACATAGTCCTAACCTGACCCAACCCGATCCGATTTAGCATATAGGGTAGGGTAGGGTTAGGGTTGACCCTTTTACAAGTAGGGTAGGGTTAGGGTTGGGTCAGCCCAACCCGGTCACGACCGGGACCAAAACCCGGACCTTTAAATATATTTAGGTTTGGTCCAGGGTTGGGCCCAACCCGACTCATGTGCAGGCCTAGTTTTGGTTGCTCTACATTTCAAGGACTATATATAAATACGAGAAATTCTCACATATAATGTTGTATGTGAACTTCACATACAATGATATTATTTTTCAGTCATATGTAACTTCCAATGGAAAATTTGAGCCATTGAAAATGTGAATTGTGTCATAAAGATTTTTATTACAAAAATTGGAACAATTCACTTATAAGGTAAACACAAAATATGTTGAGTAAGACCATCGGCTATCACGAAAATACAAAAATATGTTGTGTAGTCTCTTTAATTGATCTAACAACTTGTTTTCACTCCAATGATAATGATGCGATGCACTTTTTTTACGGCTTGAATTTCACACATCAGTGACATTTTGGCAGAAAAGAAATCGTTAATGATGGTTCACTTGCAATGTTGCATGTCCGCATAGAGATCTGGTTAGGACGCGGATAGCCCAACACTGCGAGTATCCATGTGGCTACTGGACGGTGTTCCGTGGGCCCACCATTATGTATGTGTTTTATCCACACCGGCTATCTATTTTTTTCAAATGATTTTAAGATTATGAACAAAAAATGAGGCGGACGTAAATCTCAAGCAGACCACACCACAAGAAAACAGCGGTGATTGAACGCCCACCGTGAAAAACTTCCTAGGGCCCACTGTAATGTTCAGACGAAGGAAAAACACAAATATCAGCTTCATCCAAAACTTTTGTGGCCTTAGAAGTTTTTAATGGTAAGCGTTCAATTACAACTGTTTCTTGTGGTGTGGTCCACATGAGATTTTGATCTGCCTCATTTTTCGGGCTCAAAACCTACAATGATCTGTAAAAGGGGATGGATGGCGTGGATAAAACACACGCATCATAATAGGGCCCACAGAGCACCATCCAGGTGTCAGCTAGTAGGGCAATCTGCAAACTATTGGCTAACATGCGTGTGTTCCCCTGCCATGCGCAGGCAAGCGTTTAAAATATGGACACTCTAGCGAAATCCGTGCTTTCCATCTGATTGGGCACAGTGAGTCAGTGACCCGATCTCCTGTGCTGCCTCAAAATTTTGAACTGGTCAGTGCTATGCGGGCCCCATATGGCGTATTTGTTTTATCCAGGCCGCCCATTTATTTTGCCATCTACTTTTAGGGCATGGACCAAAAAAGGGGGTGGATCCAAATCTCAGGTGGACCACACCAAAAAAAAACAGTGGTGATTGAATACCCATCATTGAAAACTTTTCTAAGGCTCACTGTAGTGTCTATTTTCCATCCAACCTGTTGATTAGGTCAGACAGATCTCAAGGAAAACACAAATATCAGCTTGATCCAAAACTTTTGTGGCCCTCTGAGAAGTTTTCAGTTGTGGTCATTCATTCAATCACCACTGTTTCCTATGGTGGGGTCCACCAGAAATTTGGATCTGCCTTGTTTTCGGCTCATGCTGTAAGATGAGCTGATAAAATAGATGAACATCATGGATAAAACATATACGTCATGGTGAGGGCCAGAGTAATGAAGGATAGGATTAGTGTAGTGAGTCAACTCTGTGGGGGCCATTGTGGATGCATGTGCCTTATCCGTTGGCATGGGTCCATCAGGTGGGTTTGATCGTGTAAATGTTCTGGACCAAAACAAAATCCAACCCGTTCAATAGGTGAGCCACAATGCTAGAACTTAGAAACAGCTAGATGAGTAAGATAAAACTAATTCAATCCAGTTTTGCTCAGCTATAGATAGGGCTGTCAATGGGCCAGGCTCAGGTCAGACAAAATAAGAAATTTCAATGGGCCCAGCTAAAACAGTTCAAAATCCATGCCAAAGCCAACCCAGGCCCGGCTTGGATTGCCACTCAGCACCTACTGTTTACATTGACTTGCCAACTGAATGAAAGGTAAAATAGGGCATTTTAAGTAGTTGAGCTGTTGCTACTCAGAACACACTGAAAAGAGAACCCCTTCATGAAGAAGGAATCCGATTCGGTGAGGCTGGGGAAACATTGGTGAGACCCGATGTAGTGAGATTTGATTGGGCCGCATGCTGCTGTCAAGGAGGGCCATGCAAAGCCAGTTTGAAAGTGGTTGGACCAGTCAAATCTCACCATGTCAGGGCCTCACAAAATCCGGTTTCCATCATGAAGATCAACTGTCACAAATATCAGGCTGGTCCATAGACGATTCGTACTGAGTCAATTATGTGGGGTCTAGTGTGATTTATGTATTGTATCCACTCCGTATATCCATTTTAAAAGGTAATTTTAGGGCTAGAGCCCAAAAATGAATTATATGCAAATCTCAAGTACACCACATCACAGTAAACAGTGTGAATTAAACTTCTACCGTTGACAAAATCTTGGGGGTCACAGAAGTTTTGGATCAAGCTGATATTTGTTTTTCCCTTCATCCATGTCTGTGTGATCTTATGAACAAGTTGGGTGACAAATGAACATCAATGTGGGCCCTAGCAAGGTTTCAATGGTGGAAATCATTATCCCCACTGTTTCCTATGGTTTAGTCCACTTGAGCTTTGGATATGCTTTAATTTTGGGCTTAACCCCTAAAAGGATGGGTAAAAAATGGATGGACAGCATGGATAAACCACATACATTAACGGCGGGCCCAATAATGTTTACTCAGTAGGATAAGAGCATACTGAGTATCTCAGTAGGCAATCCGATTTCGTGGGAAACATTATTGGAACCAATGGATCACAGAGTCTCAATCAATGCATAGGGGTGGCTCACCTAATGAGTGGATCGGCCTGATTCCAAGTTGGTATTTTATGGCATTTGATGTCGAGCACAAGTGACATGCTGGCAGGAGAGATGGTAGATGCCACAAGTTGTCATCACTTGCCTAACTTGATTCGCCCGTCGGTAGGACCACCAATGGGGCAGGCAAAGCCTATGGCATTTTCATGCCTAACCATCTTCAAGCTGGCTTGGGCTGGAACACTCGGCCTGAGGGTGAGCTCAGGCCTACGATTAACCCGGTTAATAACTGAGCTTATCTAAGGCTTTCTTTAAGAGCCAGCCAGCTTGGCCGAACCCGTTTAGGATTTCAAGGGAATTTTTATCATATATCATGCATGATGGAGCACACTTTATAATGAACAACGCAAATCTTGCACAAAAATTGGCAGCCAAGCTCATGCTCAAGCTCAGCCATGCATAATCATCAAGGCCTGATTTCGTGGGTTGGGCTTATACTGAGCTCGGCCGATTAGGGCTGTAACAAATATGCCTTTGTAATATATTCTCCCGGGGGTCAAAAAAATCAAGTCCAGCTTGAGGATTGAGAAATCAAGCCTGAACTGTTTATGGTATGAGTGTCCCTCCACCATTGCCCATATATGTTCCAGTGCGGAGCTCCTACCCCGCATGCAAGGGAGAGTGTTAAAGTCTCTTGATATACATTGATATGTCATCTTCTAAAAGCTTGAACTTTTAGATCAAGTGGTGATTTGACAATAATACTCAATGATATAAATGATATGATATATGAATTTTTGAACAATAATAATTAAAAGAGATGATCATCAAAGCAATAATATAGCTGATAGTGTATCTAACTTTTTGTTGGGATGAAGAGCCGACTAGTCGCTCTTTTTGAATTAGTTTGCACCCTTCAATATAATCATTCGGTGCAACAGGTTCCTAAGGCATTATCTCCAAGATACAATTGCTTAATGTATTGTTTTTCATTAGCATACACAAGCCACCTAAAATCCAATGCCACAACCACCATTGCACCTTCTTGGTATGCCCAATGAAAGAGTAAAGAAAGAGAGATTTTTTTTATTTTTTTATTTTTTTGTGTGTGTGTGATGAAACCCTAAAAAATGTGTTCCTATAAAAACCCACTCAAATTTTCTTTTCTAGCCCTCCTCATACATGGCTTGAGTGTGCCCATCATATATAAATGTCATACCTTGTAGGTGTCCGACGGTCCTATTCAATGGACAATTGTCTCCCAATTAGAGGTTAGGATCACTCAATCACCTGTGTCTAGTATTTTGGTAGAATACTATTGCTTATTGTCATTAAGAAACTAAAGGAATCCTCAAAATGAAAGAAAAGGAGAAAATTGCAGAAGAAATAATCCTCGTAAATGAAAGAATAAGGAAAAAATGTGGAAGAAATAAATTTTTAAATGGAAAAAACTTCCAAAATGAAAGGGACTAAACAGGAACAAATTAGGCATCCATTAAAGAAGACTTCCCTTTGCTCAAAAGAAAAGAAAGACCAAGACAAACTAAATGAGAATTAAGGGCATTAAGAAAATTGAAAGTTGAAAAATACTTTAAAATATAAAGGATAAAGAGACTTTTTCTGATTTAAAAAACCTCCCAATTTAGTTATAGGTTATGACTCGGAGGTAATGGTTTCCTCAATCTAGTAGGTTTGACTTAATGTATATCAGCGATACAATTTCAGTACATGCAAGTGATGCATTTTTTTTTTGTTTACACGCACCAACACACTCACACCTCAATGGCTTTTTAATACCACAATGGGTACCCGAACCATGACCTTGTGTTGAAACTCTGGTGAGTCTACCACTGAGGCACAAGTAACTAAGGAATAAGAAAACTCCACTGCACTAGTACTACATGAGGAATGTAAAGTTCTCAGGACCATGACATATTTGCCTACCAATTAGGTCCATTCATTTATTTGACCCTACCATAGATGGCGCCTATATAAAAGATCACATTTATTAATCATTCTTATCTATCTGACTGGTGGCTATTAAAGTAATGGTATAAAAGGAAAATAATTAATAGATAGGATTGTCTATTAAACTCAAAATTTGAAATATTAGCCAATCTTCTTTGGGCCCAATAGATACATAGACCCTATGATGATTCATCCTGCTATTTCCACCACCCATAGCATGGTTCCTACTAGTTCATACTTAGGATTTGGGCTCCAAATTAAAATGAAAAAAATAAAAATAAAACAATTAATACTCTGGCAAGGATGATGGATGATACCATGTCACTTAAAAATGACTTGGTAATTGAACAAGTGATTCAAATAAAACTGTCCTAGTCATCAGTGCCCTTTTAGACGTATAATGATTGCACTAATTTGATCATCTGGCTTGGGATTAGTGAACAGTTATTATGAATTCTTAATTATTTGTTTTTTTTTATATCTTTATTAACATTCACTTCTACCTAAGTTACTGCAACCACTAGCTTTGCTAGGCTCACAATTTCGTAAAAGGAGGCCCACATCCATTGGCATGGGTCATAGAGCAACATCCAAGCCATCCATCAGGTGGGTTTGATCATGTAAATGTTCTGGGCCGAAACAAAATCCAACCCGTACAATAGGTGAGCCACAATGCTAGACGAGTAAGATAAAACTAATTCGGTCCAGTTTTCTTCAGCTATTCGCGGGGCTGTCAATGGGCTGGGCTCAGGTCAGACAAAATAAAATAAAAATTAATATGCGCAGCTCAAACAGTAGCCAACCCAGGCCCGGCTCGTTGGCAGCCCTAGCTATACATATGTTTCTTACATTGTGGCCCATGGTGAGCCTACATGAACCAACTCTTCTATAAATGGATTGCCACTTAGCACCTACTGTTTACATTGACTTGCCAACCGAATGAAAGGTTAAATAGGGCATTTTAAGCAGTTGAGCTGTTGCTACTTAGAACACACTAAAAAGAGAATCCCTTCATGAAGGAACCCGATTCGGTGAGGGTGGGAAAACATCGGCGAGGCCCTGATGCAGTGAGATTTGATTGGATTACATGCTGCTGTTAAAGATGATCATGCAAAGCGTGTTTAAAAGTAGTGGTTGGACCAATCAAATCTTGCTAATGTCAGGGCCTCACAGAATCTGGTTTCCATTATGAAGATCAGCCGTCACGAAAATCAGGCTGGTCAGTTCACAGGTGGGAATCCATGGAGGATTGTGTACTGAGTCAACTCTGTGGGGTCCACTGCGATTGATTTATGTATTGTATCCACTCCATACATTCATTTTAGAAGGTAAATTTAGGGCTAGAGCCCAAAAATGAATTATATGCAAATCTCAAGTACACCACATCACAGGAAACATTGTGAATTGAACTTCTACAGTTGACAAAATCTTGGGGGTCATAGAAGTTTTGGATCAAGCTGATATTTCTTATTTCCCTTCATCTGTCTGTGTGATCTTATGAATAGGTTGGATGACAAATGAAGATTAATGTGGGCCCTAGCAAGGTTTTAATGGTGGAAATCATTATTCCCACTGTTTCCTATGGTTTAGTCCACTTAGCTTCGGATATGCTTTAATTTTGGGCTTAAGCCCTAAAATGACCAGTAAAAATGGATGGACAGCATATATAAACCGCATACATTCACGGTGGGCTCAACAGAGTTTACTCAGTACGATAAAAGCATACTGAGCTCAATCAGATTTCGTGGGAAACATTGTTGGAACCAATGGATTACATAGTCTCAATCAATGCATAGGGGTGGCCCACCTAATGAGTGGATCAGCCTGATTCTAAGTTGTTGTTTTCATGGCTTTTGATGTCGAACACAAGTGACACACTGGCAGGAGAGATGGTACCATACCACAAGTTGTCATCTCCTGCCTAAATTAATTTGCCCGTCGGTGGGACCACCGATGGGTGAGGCAAGCCCGTGGGATTTTCATGCCTAACCATCTTCGAGTTGGCTTGGGCTGGAACACTCGGCCGGAGGGTGAGCTCAGGCCTATGGTTAAGCCCGTTAATAACTAAGCTTATCTAAAGCTTTCTTTAAGACCCAGCCACCGAACCGTTTAGGATTTCAAGGGAATTTTTGTCATATATCATCCATAATAGGGCACACTTAATGAACAACTCAGATCTTGCACAAAAGTTTGTAGCCAAGCTCATGCTCAGGCTCGGCCGTGTGTAATCATCGTTGCCCGATTTTGTGGGCTGGGCTTATACTGAGCTCGGCGATGAGTTGGCAGCCCTGCCCCTCAACAAGCTACTAGAACTTGTGATGTCGTGCCATCTTTCCTACCACATGGCACTTGTGTAGGACATCATTGCTAAGGCTGGCAGTGACCTGATCAGCTTGCCGGACTAACCTATTGTCGAGGCTTGTGAGCCTCGGGTGCCAGGCTTGACCAATTTGAGGATAAGGATTTTCAGCTAATGGCGTTTTTCGAATTTCTCTTAGAAATTAAGGAAAATGAGCATTTATTATTTTCATAGAAATTCTTGCACCCTCCGGTGTTAGCGTGAAAAGCTATAGCTGCTTTTGGACTTTTTTAGACGTTGGACTTCACGTCCGCCAAAACCAAGTTAAAAAACTTGGTGGCCCACCTTGATGTATGTGACTTATCCACGCTGTTGTTCTTCCCACCTTGATGTATGTGACTTATCTACTCCGTTCGTTCTTCCCACCTTGATGTATGTGACTTATCTACGCCGTTCATTCTTTCCACCATCTCATTTTAGGGAATGACCTAACAAATGAGGGAAATCTAGATCTCAAGTAGGCCACACCATAAGAAAAAGTGGGAATTGAATGTCTACAGTTGAAAACGTCTTGTGGGCTCTAGAAGTTTTGGATGAATCTGATATTCTTTTTTCTCCCTTTATCCATGTCTATGTGACCTCACGAAGGGGTTAAGTAACAAATAAACATCAAGGTAGGCTAGAGAGAGCTTTTAATGGTGGACGGTATACAGACCACTGTTTGATGTGGTGTGGTACACTTGAGCTTTGGATCCACTTCATTTTTGGGCTCAATTCCTAAATTTTTGTGGTACAATAGATGGACAGCTTGCATAAGTCATGGACATTATAGTGGGCCTACAAATTTAAACTACTTCTTCTCAACCGGTTTTCAAAGTAGAAAATGGGATGAATTTTTAATCAAGTAAAAGAGTAATAATTACCTACTTGCAAGTATTTATCAAGATTGAAAAAATCAAACATGCCCCAAGGCCAGCTTAGCCCCGCCTGGCAGACTTCATTGTTAGTTGGCTTAAAGAGTCCTTGGAGCGGACAACCTGTTGCCACCCACAATCAGTCTTATTAAAACAGTACATAATGAAGACAAGGTTGGTCTACTCATCAATTGGACCAAGCTGTTGGAATCAGTAGATAATTGGCGGTCGAAGTCAACATACAGGTGCGGCCCATCTAGTGACCAGGTCAGCCTAATTTTCACTCATAATCCATCTCATGAAAAATCGACACCAAGAACAACGGACACAAAAACGAGGCTGGGCCACTCACCAAGTGGACAAAGCTGGTGGAATCAACGGTCAACCGACGGTCTAACACAACATGCAGGTGCGGCTGAAGCGAATTGCATGGTGGTTTGTTGACGTCACTAAGTTCTGTGGGCTACCATGATGCATTTGTTTTATCCACACGGTCCATCTATTTTTCTATCTCAGTTTAGTACATGATCTTAAAAATGAATTAGATCCAAATCTCGATTTTACCACACCACAGGAAACAGTGGGGATTGAACGCTTACCATTAAAAACTTTTTGAGGGCCAAAAAAGTTTTTGATCAAGCTGATATTTGTGTTTTCATCCAGGTTTGTGTGACCTTATCAACTGGTTGGATGTCAAATAAACATTACAGTGGGCCTTGGAAAGTTTTTAATGATGGACATTAAGTAAACACTGTTTTCTTGTGATGTAGTCCACCTAAGATTTGGATCTTTCTCATTTTCCGGATCATACCCTAAAATGAGCTGGAAAAATGGATAAAACAGATACATTATAGTGGGGCCATAGGGCTTTGACATCAGCTAGCTAGATGGTGTAGGGTCACTAGCCAAACCGTGCAGATTGCGTCCAAAACGAGCTGTGGAGGGGCCACCGTGATGCATCGGTTTATCTACTCCTTCCATACCTTTTCTAAGATCACTTTAAGGCATGAGACCAAGAATTAAGCAAATCCAACGCTCAAGTCGGCCACACCAGAGATGACCCTTGCATTTAATGCTTGGTGCATTTAATGCCGCCGAGCTCAGTATTCTGGTGTGGCCGACCTCAGCGTTGGATCTTCCTCATTCTTAGTCTCATGCGGTCGGCCTGATCTTAGATGGGGAGTGGACGGAGTAGATAAATAGATAGATCACGGTGGGCCCCTCCACATCTCGGTTTGAACGCTTTGCGTCCATACTGAGTTTGGACGCAATCCGCGTCCGTTTTCATTGTACCGATGCCGTACGTATTTGACAGGAAACTAGGGAACGCGGATTGGCTAGTTCATCTACGCCGTTCATATATTTTTTCGGATCATTTTATGACATGAGCAAAAAATATGAGGTAGATCTAAATATAGAGTGGACCACATCATAGGAATTGATTGAGCACCTAAAATTAAAAACTTCTTCAGGACCACAAAAGTTTTGGATCAATCTGATACTTTTTTCTCTTCATCGAGGTCCGTATGACCTACCAACAGGTTGGATGTCAAATAAACATTACAGTGGGCCCCACGAGGATTTTAATGGTGGACAGCAATAGCTACGTTTTCCTTTGGTGTGGTCCACCTGAGATTTCAGATCTGCCTCATTTTTGGGATCAACACCCAAAATGGTCTGAAAAAATTGGGTGGACGGCGTGGATAAAACACATGCATCATGGTGGGGCCCACATAGCACCTACCACTAGCCACCTGGTGGAAGCTTCACTAGCCAAACCGCGTGGAAACAAGGTAAGGCTCCGGAAATTGCGAGGCACGGGGTTCTCTTGAAAGTACGTGACGTGTTTTTTTCGTCGAATGATTGTAACCGTTCAACGCATCAACCTTCCTCAGCTCAATCCCAATCCAACTGGAAATCCGGGTCCTCAACGACACATCGACTAGAATACCAAGTTCTTTCCGGTCCACCATGTCTATTCGTGAAATCCACGGTGAGCTTCTTATTTTGGACGGACGCGGATTGCCTGCTAACTATCCTCGCAGGGGGTTCGTGGGGCAACCGTGATGTGTGTGTGTATATATATATATATTCGATCCACGCCGTCCATCCATTTTAACAGATTATTTTAAAGTATGAGACAAACTAAGGCAGAAATCGACGGGAGTTGACCGTTAAAAAAGAATTATTAACTATTAAATTTAATTATTGGCAACACAAGTATATGATCTAGATTATCTAATGGTGGGCCATCTATGGCAATTGATCTAGACTTCATAAATGGTATATCTAAACCTACAAAATGTTATGCATAACTTTTTTATATCGGCATAATGGCAAAATAATAATTTTTCTTGTTCTACAAATTATGGAAAGGCAAGAGCATTATTTTATCAAGTCAGTCGTAATATTTAATAATTAACGGTCTCTTTTAACAGTCAATAGAATATTTTATGACAATATATAAAAGAGAAGAGACCCAAAACTAAAAAAAATAAAAGGTAGGGTATTTATTTGTCATAAAACAAAAAAGGAAGGTACTACATGTCAAAAACTCTATAGAAAAATTAGTCTTTCCATACTCTAAGTGGGCCAAAGCTCGAGACTCCAGGGTTTTGGGTGCAGTTTTACATTGTTATCGTTGGTGTGGCCCACCTTAGTTTTTAAATGGCTGATCCTTCTGTTTGTACGATGCAAATAAGGATTATCACCAGATGAATGGAGTCGATTTCAAGCATACTATATAATGGCCCCACTTGGGATGAAAGTGGGATGAAAGACATTCATCATGGGAGCAGTGGCCACGTGTGGCACGTCCGTCCCAACCTGACTCATTTGAGCCTGAGTTGGGTGAGGACTTGCCAAAGTCAGGGCTGAACCAGCCCTCATGGCTAAAATTGGGAGTGACAGGGATGGGCAGGGCTGAACCAGTCCTCATGGCTAAAATTGGGAGTGACAGGGATGGGGAAGATTCGGGTCAGACCTGTAAGACTCCATTGGGTGGGCCACACATGATCATCAGTTTAGATCATGACCGTTGGATTATTCAGATTGAGCGATTCAGTGGGCCCCACTACAGTTGTGATCATTGCTAATAGGTTTGGGGCGGAACGCTTGAACCGTGGCCCCTATGCGCGGTTATTAAGCCAGATATGGAAACCTACGGTGTGGAGACCCTAGAGGAGAGAAGTGTGATGGGTAAGCTTCTCTGGCCCTCTTTCCTATAAATATACGTCTTGGTCCCCTCACCAACACACAAGAGAAACCCTAGTCCCCATTGAGAGGTTCTTCTAAAGGTGTAAGGTGCAGAAGATCAAGAGTTCCTCTCGGCAACACGGCGGTATCGGGAATGTCTTCCCAATCAGGTATGGCTTTAAGATTATAGTTTGGAATCCCCATTATTCGATGCATAGACGATCCGATTATTCCGCATTAAGATCTAGATTAACAAGACCGAGTTCAGGTTGACTCGGACCAGTTGCATCAGATTAGTGAGTCTCGAAGCCATCTACACGCCACATTAGCTAGCCGACAGACAATGCCAACTTTTGGTAGTAGGCCAAATGTCACGTTGGGTGTGAAAGAATTGATGTGATGAAGGAAAAGGACTTGCAAGGAGAGTTGTCCCATTCACAAGACAGCTTAACAAGATGTTAGCAACCTCTACAAAGCTTATAAATGACCCGTTAAATAGGCAATCATAGATCTGGACCGTCCATTCATTTCTTATCATCAGGATTAAGCCATTATGCGAAAATCACACCAATGAGATGATCCGAATGCGTTGAATGTAGGCCAATTCCATATAGTAATCCATTTTTAGAAGCCATAGATCTGTTAGTTAGCATCATCTAAAGCTCTTTGAGATCAATGGAAATCATGAAAATCCATCATAGGGCCAACTATATATGTCTCAAGGTGATAATTGGACCTTTATTTTTCTCCCTTCATCTCAAATGTATTTTTAATGCTATTAATTAGATGGGTTGGATCATCTAATTGGCATGATTTTTCTGCTTTTGATGTTGAATTAAGGCGAACAAAGTGTCAAAAGTGATGGTTGGTTGTCCTACTGTCGTCTAAAAGCTTTCCAAGAAGTTGGGCTTATCATTTTTCTATTAGATACAACGGGAGCTGCCACATGCAAATATTTGTCCCTAGTTTCTTGGATTGCTAAAATTGTTTATTAATTAGGGTATGCAGGTGTAGTGAGAAAGGGAAAGGGAGAGAGGGATGAGAGTTCAAATGTAAAAGAAAGGTATAGACTACACACAGATAAATAAATGTAGGCTAAATAGAACAAGATAGTAGTGTGGGCCATGTGTAAAGAGATATTGGTTGTTATAAATGTAATTAACCAAACTAATATAAAAATGGTAGGCCAAAATTTAGATGGCTCTTAAACCAACAATATTACAATGATTTAATTTCCGCCTGCCTAATTTACGAACATTTAATGGACTCTTAAGATGAAATAGTTCATCATTATCATTGTTGTAATCATCATCGTAGTCTTATCTCAACTTATTAAGTCCTTTACGTAAATCTTTTTATGTCACTCTACTTTATCAAGGGCTTAAACTTCAATTAGACCATAAAACATTAAATCTTTTCTCACTCAATTCATGTTCTTTTAGGGCTTCCTTTTGTACTTTTAGGGTCTTTAACTTGTACCTACTCATCCTAACATTGTAGATATTGGTCTCCATTGCACACGAGCAAACCATCTAAGTTTATTTTCCCTCATCTTATTATCTATCAGTGCTTCTTCTAAATTCTCATGGATGTGTTCATTTATAATTTTATATTTCTTTGATTTGCCACCTACCCATCTCAAAATGTAGTTTACAGTCCAAATTCAACATAAAAAATGTTAATTAATCAAATGTTAAGATTGTTAAATTAATATGATTTTTTTTATTTATAACCCATCTAAAGTGGGTCCCACAACATTGATGGTATAATTGAGTTATTGTAATGTATGCAATTTAAGAGGGCTTAAGTATCAAACCGTCACACTCTGCTAGAGTATATCAAATAAATCTCTCACAACATGCACCACGAGTGTTGTATCTTCTAATGTACAATTCATCGATTTTAATTTTCTCAGGGTTTTTCTTACCATTCCATTAGATAAATTTCTATATCAATCAAAAGAGCGAAACCACTAATGAAGTAAGAGTTCAAAGATTTATTTTGGTTGATATTTTCTATTTTATTGTTTAAGTCTAGACTTATACTTGTGGCACATGAAATGCACATGGAAGGGGGGTAGTTCGTAGAAGAAAAGAAGAAAGAGCCCTAAAAAGTAGTTTGCTCTTAGGAGAGTTCATCACTATTAAATTGGCGGTGACACATCATTCTCAAGTGTGGCATTTATGTATATCTATCCACTGTTGTTGGATCATATCTCTAAAATCACATTGATAAAGAAATCTCAACCATATAATTGATAGTTATCACATTTGTCATCTTGTCAATTACAGGTTTTATCATCATGCAAGCACAGTTGGTTGAAAGGTTTGGATGGTCTAGATTGTCATTGTTTACTTGCTGAAGAGTTACCACCATTTTATAAATTAGCAATAAATTATCATAGTCTAGTCACTAAGTAGGTCTCTCAGCCCTTGTTTGGGATAATGGAAATGTGAATATGAATTTGGTAAATTCATGAACTTGTCAAATTCATGGATTTGCATTGTATATGGATTTGGCAAATTTCAAAGTTCACTGGTTAGGAATTGAATTGCAAGTTCATAGATTTGAGAACTATTTATTGCAATGAAATAACTTCTATTACTTATAGGATATTATTGTCTTATTAATTTGCCAGGTTTATAGATCTGTAGGGACTTGCATTTGCCCCATCCATATTTATAAATTCATGGAAATGTGGATTTGGAAAATCTAACCCATGGATTTAGCAACCCCAGGAAAAACAAGTGGGAGATTTGAAATCTATGAATTGCACAAATTCTAGCTCCGAATCCCTCATTCGGAATGACCTATTAACAAAAGACTTCACATCCAAATTACACAAGTGTTGTTTATTTTGGTTAAAAATCCTTCTCATATTCTTTAATAATGTATAATTTTGGCAAATTAGAAGAAGAAAAAACTAATTTCTATAAAATTTGCCCCTAACCTTTCTTGTTATGCATAATTGCAGGAATTATTTGATACTTTCGCAGTGTATGATGCTTGATACGTAGGCATTAGAAAATATAAATGTGGCACTCAATAACTCAAATGAAATCAACTAATTTGTGAAAGCCATCGCGACTAACTCAGTGCCATAATCAAATTGCTTAAACAATCTCAACCTCTCACTTATGAACACTAATTTTTAAAATACATCAGAACTTTATCCTTTGAATCTAGATGTCTTCTAATTATCTAAACCACTTATTCGATGAGACTAGACTTTTATGGTGGATAGACAACAAATGAAATCTTTAAATTGGATTATTTCAACTTGTTTGCACCCGTCCTAACGCTGCCAGAACCAACTAGGGAGATACCATCATATGTCATCACACTTGTACAAAGGCTAAGAGAGAAGTTGCTCATAGCAGGAAAAATACTGTGAGAATCACAGATACCTATCCGTGGAAGATATGTACCCATCCAGGAAGACTAGGCTTAAACAAATGTACATATGACCAGAACCCTAAAGGCAGTTGTCTTCCTAATGACACGTGACAAGCAAATACAAGACATGCTCGTTCGAACACCTAGAGAACATATGTAACACCCCTCAAAGACTATTAAACTGGACTCTAAGAGTAGGAAGCCATCTGAAGAGAGATATACTGTTACTTACAAAAGTATAGTGACTAAAGTATCATGAATCCTAATAAAAACAAAGCACGATAAGGTAGCTAATTGACTGGAAGATCATCCACGAAAGCTATGGAGCTTTATGCACGATCACAGCTTCACCCAAGTCCACAAAAGCATAACAAAAAGAAGAGCTCCAAGCCTCACATTAATTCAATCAATGCAACTCTTTTCAGCTCAACGTTGCATGTCCTTCATCCCTCATAGATATTATCTTAATTTAGTTCAAAACTTTTCATTTCTGTCTAGCACCACATTGCAGTAAGTCCGGATCGTTTAACCTGGTTTTAGATTAGTTGTAGGTTAAATAACACAAATCCCTAAGTCTTTTGTAATTCCCTAGTCACAACTTGCTGACCAAATACCGCATTCGTCTTACGACCATCTAAGTTTGGAAGACTATTAACACTACAACCACTTCACCAACTTGGATTGTCATCGTAATTTGTTACACTTCTTTATTTTATATGCCAATTATACTCCATTTGCATCTGATTAATAAAATCAACACAAAGCCTTCTTTTCTATTTTCTATCTTTACATTGCTTTGTTGATGAACGCAACCAAGCCACCACTGTTGTAAAAAAAAGTTATTGTCTTCAAGGCAAAAGGAAACCATCTAAAAGGACTAACCTTCCCACTCGTAAATCATTTGATCAACTTACCAATCGGCGATTGAATAGATAGTCAATCCTTACAAGTTTGGTCTTAATCGGTATATCTTGATGCCTAGGGTTACAAGACATTCAATAAGATTTGAATCAATTACGACTCTAGCATGCTCGACACTTGCACATATATAATCGACACTTGCACAAGGTGTTCGGTTCGATTCGAGCTAATTATGACTCTGAAATGCTCGACACTTGCACACACATAATTGAAATCGGATCATTCATTATGCTTGTGTCCATGTGTCTAAAATAAATAGCAACACCATTACACAAAAAAGAAGAAGAGCATTTAACATGAAAAATGAATAGTCAACATGAACTTTGCTTAATCAAGGGGTTGAAATATCCAATTTGATAAGAATTTTGGGCATCCCATATAAGGAGAGCCTTATCATGAAAAAAAAAAAAAAAAAAAAAAAAAAAAAAAAAAAAAAAAAAAAAAAAAAACTAATTCGAAAGTCTTAAGAGTATCACATTGCTATTTATTTTATTATGATGGCCTCAAGCAAACTACAGGGTTAGTCTCATCAACTTTCATATTAAATAGCATTGACCTTGACTTAAATTAATAATAATCAAGGAATTAGGTACCCATAGCTAATCGATTAAAGAATTCAAATAAATTGAAAAAAACAATCTTTCATTCAAATTCAAGGCTGGATTCTGTACAAATGACACAGAGAGAGCTCTCTCTACAACTTTCATTCACCATGAGGAGAAGTTAGTCAACTACATCACATTATGGGTGTGAAGTTAACCTACCGTAATAGTGAATACATAACAATTAGATATATACAATCATTAAATGGGCCATACTTTAAAAAACAAATGAACTTCCACCCTAAATATTTTAAATTCATGCGGTGGCTCACAAGATGGTTGGATCGTCCAAACATTTGGTGCGTTCCACAGTCATAGTGGCACAACCCTTTTGGACGGACTGGATTATGCACAAAATCACAGGGAGCCCCACAAGCAAAATTGTAGAGTAAGCTCATTCTACAAACTTTTATGAGATCCGGCCTACCTTGAGTAGTAATCTTAACCGTTGTTTAATGGTTAGGTTTATTGAGGATGCTCACTAACCGCTGATGCCATACCATCTTTAGAGCTCACCTGCCAGTTGGGGAGGACCGTTCCTGCCATCGTGCCTCTTGTGTTGAGGACATTCAAAATGGTGGGCCGCACCGTCGAGATTAACTGGTAAAATAACAGGTCAGTGGGCTCATTAGGCGTGGATTAATGGGTAATAAATAGTTCAACTCAACACAAAGGTGTGGCCCACCTACTAAGTGGATCTGCCTGATTTTTTAGAATAGTGTTTACCGTGATGGAGTCTAATGTTTTGATGGTTCAGATGTCTTGCAGGACTGGCATGTTAGATGGAAAGATGGTATGCCATAGGTGTTCAGTTGTCTTTTATTTAAAACAATCCATTAGACAGCGTCACGGCAGCTACCATGACGATTTCGACCTCCCAACTAGCGTACTTCTCTCTGCATGCCATTCACATTGGGGGCTCCCAAACTGGACGGTTTGGATTGCGGTACTCTGGGTAGGTGTGGTGGGCCACAGACGTACATCGTTGCACTGTTGACGTGGGTACCTAGCGATGGGCCAGCTTGATTTTCTCCGGTTGTGCCTTCTTATTTGCGGACGCAGGTTGCTTACGGAGAGTAAACTCTGTGGGGCCCACTGTTATGTAAGTGTCTTATCCATGCCGTCAATCTGTTTTTCAAGCTCATTTCAGATTCCTGCGGTGTGGTCTATTTGAGCCTTGAATCTGACTTATTTTTGGATTATTAATCTAAAATGACATGGAAAGATGGATGGACCGTGTGGATAAAATCCATACATCACGGTGGCCCCTCGGAGCCTCCGCCTGTCCGGAGCTCCGAACAGGCGGGGGTAGTACCTAATCCGGGCCCACCTTTGCATGCCTCAGATATTATACGTGTGACACGTGTGCTGGAGTGATGGGCGGCATGCAGGATGCTGGATGCAGCAGGCTGTTGGTGATCCGGCATGTGCATGTGTGTATCCGCCATGGTATAGTCTTCCACGGTGGCACAAGAACTCTCCCTATGGCCATCGGCATCCACATGAAAGATTTAACTTACATCCAAACCGTCCAGATTGTAGTGCCTAATCTAAATGGTATACGCTCAAAAACCAGACTCATTTGAATGATGTGTCCACTGATTAATTGGTTTTTCGTTTTTGAACCCTTCCACTGTTCATAAAAGTAAGTATCAACCATGTGACTATGCAGTACAAAATTTGGATTGTAGATCAATTAAGAGTGAGGCCCATAGTTTGGACGGTTCAGATTAGGTAGATCAATTAAGAGTGAGGCCCATAGTCTTTTCTTCAATGAGGCCCGTTCTCTCCCAGAGAGTATAATGTGATGCATTGCTATTGCATTCGTCGCGTCGCCACCCAGATGGACTTATTCTATGGTGCCGTCGTAAATGGACGCGGATTTCCTGCGAAAGCCTTGTGCAGGAAGTTCCTGCGCTGGGAACTTAGGTGGGGCTATAGTAATGTTTTCTGATAAATCCACTCCGTCCATCCATTTTAGGAGCCCTTTTTAGGCCATGAGAACAAAAATGAACCGGATCCAAGGCTCAACTCGGCCGAAAACGTGAGGATTGAACATCCACAGTTGAAATATTTGTGGGGCCACAGGAGTTTCGAATCAGGCTAATATTTGTGTTTTCAGTTCATCCCAGTAGTTGTGACGTTATTAACGGTATGGATGTCATATAAACATCACTGTAGACCCAGGGAGGATTCAACGGTAGTAATTTCCCTACCCTCCTTTTCCTTTAGTTCGGCCCACTTGAGTCTTGGATCCGGTTTATTTTTGTTCTCATGTCCTAAAATGAGCTTCCAAAACAGATGGACGGGGTGGATTTATCAGAAAACATCACTGTGGGCCCCACCTAAGTTCCCAAGCGCAGGAACTTTCTGCACAAGGCTTTCGCAGGAAATCCGCGTCCATCGTAAATGAGTTAGCCTCCTTCAAATGTACGCTCTCCGCGTTCAGTGCCAAAAGTTGACAAGAGAGATGCTTGGAATAACGCGCTATCACAGCCCCAACGTCTCTTAAAACGTGTTTGGTTTTTCAATTATAACTAAAGTATTTTCTAATATTAACGATGGCCATAATGGTCACTACCTTCACCATACGAGTTGATTATTACAGCCCCCTGTAATGACTACCATTGTCGCTTATTTTATTAAATGGGAAATTTTGAAAATTTTGTATCTATCCTCTAACGACAAACATGCAACCGTTACAACCTCGTAGCCCCGTAACACGTTGTTGATACTTTGCTTTAAAAAATAAAATATTTTGAAAAAATTGGTTGAAATATTTTGTTTCCCTTTGAACCATTTTTTTTTTTTATGAAAAACAAAGAAAAAATTGATATTTTTTTTAGTCCCATGTTGGATAAAGTGGGAGAAAACTTTTGGTTTATAAGCTTGGGTAAGATGTTTATTACGCCGTTACGCGGTTGTGCATAAGATGTTTCTAATTCCGGGTTACTTACTATATATATGGCATGAATCCAAGATTATGAGTAATCCTAAGGTGTCCAAGGTTTCTTAAGTGGGTTAGGAAGAGGGGAGAGTGTTTTGAGAGGGAGAGAGCTTGTGTTTTCTCTGTTTTTCCTTGCTTGTGGGCTGTCATTCTCTATAATCTTCTGGAATTATAGTAGATCGCTTTGTGCCATGGTTTTTTACCCGTTGAGGGGTTTTTCACGTAAAATTAGATTGTCTCTTGTGGTTGAATGCTTGTGTGGTGTGATTGTATTGTGTTTCTCGTTTGATCTTATATTCTGCTGTGGTGTTGTTTGGCTTTCGCTTCCACTGATGGTGTCCTTATTCCTAACAATGTGGCTATAGTTGATGCACTGAAAGTATTATATAAGGTTGTGTTTTTTTACTGTTTCGTTTGCCTCCAAAATATTTTTAAAAAAAAAACAAAGAAAAAATGATGTTTTCTTTAGTCCCACATCGGATATAGTGGGAGAAAACTTTTGGTCTATAAACTTGGGTTTGTAGAGTTTTCTTACTTGGAGGAAATGGAGAGAGAGAGAGAGAGAGAGAGAGAGAGAGAGAGAGAGTTCGATTTTCATGCATACGCAGGCTTGGGCTCGGGCTTAAGCATGGGCACGAGCGAGGGCGATGGCAGTGTGGCGCTAGTTGGCCCACTTTGCACTTCACACGTGTGTATTGCCGCGGTGCGAAGATAGGAAGGGAATACCGAGTGTGACTAAGAGCCTTATATAAGGCTTGGCTTTCTAACAGTTGTAGATGTGATCGTTGTGCATGAAACGGTCCTGCAACGGTCATAACCATGTAGAACTATTATATTAAACAACAAATATGCAACCGTTATGACAATGCAACCAGAAAACAGTTATAAACGACTTGATTTCAACAGTCAGAAACAGCCAAAACACAAATAGTTTCCAACAACAAGAAAACGGTCATATTAGTTATGATCCGCGCCATAACCCCTAGCCCTAGTTGCTATATAAGCAAGGCCTGCTAGATCATTTTTCACACCAACAAAAACAATCTAGAAATCAGAACTAAAGAAACAAATCTCTCTCATTTTTAACAAGTCAGTAACAAACTCCTACTCACTAAGTCTGCCAGAGACTAATTGTGTTAACCGAGTTCCAATAGTGGTCCCTTCGTGATTGTTGCATACAGGACCAAACATGTTTGTTGTATCCTGGAAGCAATTCACCAACAACCCGCTAGTGATCTCTGATCTAAGAGGAGAGGTGACGAATCACGCTTTAAGGATAACATAATGTATACTTGCTTCAGCTTGGTTCTAATCAAATTATTTATTTTATTTCGGTGTCCAAAAGATTTTTAATTTTGGGAATATTTTTTTCCAACATGTGTAACGGTTGCCACCGTTACCTTTATGACCCTGTAACGGCTTTTACAGCACACCATTATTATAACAATAAAGGTTGTTAGAAATGATTAATAATCACTTACTCTTATAATTGCGTGGTGACATTACCTACATGACTGCGATGGTGAGTTTGCTATCATTATTTGTTTTTATCCAACACCACTTTTAAAAATAAGAATTTTATAATATAAAATTGTGATGATTATATTTTCATTTACTTGTTTCCTCTACCGATGTTTTTAACCTTGATTTACGAACTATAATTCTTGTTTGAACAAACACATTGAAATGATAATGACAACTCATTTACTTTGCATTACAGCATATTAGAAAACCAAACATGTTGTCATTAAATATTTTACAAATGAGATCTCATCATCCTTATGTAAAATTAGGAGGACTCTAAAACCTAGGAAAGGGGGTAGGGAATATCTCATATTTTTCAAACTCTATTAGAGTTTTATGATATAGAAAATGTCAAATCACCACTTTCTCTAAAAGCTCGAGCTGTTAGAGGATGGCATATCAATGTATATTGAGGGACTTCAACACTACCCTGCACGTGTGGGGTGGAACTCCATACGGGAACATACTTGGGCAAAGGTGGAGGGACACTCACACCGTAAAGAGCCCCCCCGGTTGGAGAATATATTACCGGTGGCATATTTGCTATTAGAAGATGGCATATCAATGTCTGTTAAGGGACTTCAACAAAAACCTTCTCTAGCAAAAGAGATGAGCATGGATTTAGCTAAGTCTATGGATGATCAACATGAAAGTTGGCACTTTAGTCTTTGTATACATCTTATATTTCGACGATGTAAATTGCTTATACGATGGCACTTGTCTTTTGATAGGGGATAGACAAAAATATAAATAATTAGAGTGGAGCCATTTATCTCTAACATGGATGGTTTTAGTAAATCTTGGATAATCAAAGAGTAGAAATATTCCATTAGGTGAGTTTATAAGTAGGCCTTTTTCGTTATCATTTATCTATCAGGCTCGAAATGTGTTAGGTTCAAAATAGACAAGTTTAGTCCAAGCCCAATCCATAGAGTAGGGCTTAAGCTTGAGCGAAGTCCGAGCTTATGACGGGCCAAAATGGACAAGCCCAAGCCCTGCTATTAAGTTAATGATGGACCTAGTCCAACCATGAACCTATTTATCATCACTGGAATTGAAATAATCATTCAGAAGAATGTTAACTACTATTGATAGTCATAAAAGAAAATGTTAATTACAATTGAAATTGGAATGTATAAAGTATTAAGAAAGATGATTTTGATATATTCATTTTGTTCATTTTTCTTTTTTGTTAAGATTTGATTAGGTTGTAAATAATTTAAGATAAGATTTGATTTTTTTTTTTTATCATTCTTTTTTAGGCTATTTCTCATCTATATATTTAGAGTTATACTCAATAAAAACGTATAAGCATTTTTTTTATATTCCAATTTTAATTTCTTCATTTCTTCGTTTTTTATGATAGAAAAATATTAATTACTATTAATAAGTTATCTAATCTAAATTAATCATTGAAGTTTTTAAAAATAAATAAAATAAAAGGATGTGTGACCTTTGTGTGTGTGTATGTAGAGAGAGAGAGAGAGAGAGAGAGAGAGAGAGATCTGTGACTTTTGTATATACCCTTCTAAATCATAAAAGATCCAAATTCGGCCGGAGTGGGCTTCTTCCTTCTTTATTATTATTATTTTCTTTTTGATTTTTTTTAACACATGCACTCACACCCAAATACACCCATGCACTCACACCTGGGATTTTTCCACAATGGGTATTTAAACCTATGACCTCATGTTAAAACTCTTTCAAGTCTACGTGGGATTTCACCCCTACTGTTACTCTGAACTCAAACTCTTCTGAGTCTACCACCGAGGCATGAGGATTGGGCTAAGTTAACCAACCTTTATACACAACCCAAGCTAGCCCGATTATAAATGGGGTTCACTATTAGGTCCGTGATTGGCCCTCAGGTCACATATGCGCGCTAGCATAAATCCAGCTTGAAGCAGGTCCACACTTTCCTTTTGAGTCCTTACTTATGCCTCACTGTAGAGGCACAAGAGTTTCAACATTAGGTCATGGGTTCCAGTGCCCATTGTGCTATAAAAAGAGCCACTGTGGTGTGTTGGGTGTGTGTGTAAAAATTACACCAGCGTGGCCATTAACTGCCGGAAGCAGATTAGGTGTTACAACCTTAGCGGGTGTTATCCTTACCGTAGGGCCTACATCAACGATGTGTCATATATCCACACCATCCATCCATTTCTCCAACCCATTTTATGACGTGGTCCCAAAATTAAGTAGATCCAAATCTCAGGTGTGCCATGTGACAGGAAAAAAAAATGGTGATTGAGTGCCTCACTATTAAAAATTTCAAAGGGCCTGACCCTAAGGTTTTTGTAGCATTTATTTTTCATCCAACCTGTTGATAATGTCAAAAAGATCTGGATGAAGGGAAAATACAAGGATCAGCTTTGGAGCCCACAAAAAATTTTTAATGGTCATTCATCACTAATTCTAGCGGTATGGTCCACCTGAGATTTGGATCTTCTTATGGCTTATAATCACATTCTAAAATTAGATGGCAAAAGATATGGACGGTGTGGATATATATATATATATATATATATATATATATTAAAGGGAGGTCCCACATGGTTAAGGTAGCACCCTAAGGAAAATCTAGGCGAGATTGGAACCGAAGTGGTTGCAGTGGCGGAAAAACCGAGTGCGGTGAGGCCTGACGTGGGGAAATTTGACACGTCAGGCCTCACGGAACTGGGTGTTTACTGGCCTCACCAGATCTGGTGCCGGTGAGACCCGTCCTCCCCTCCTGTAAACGGCCTGCACCAATGAAAAGGATGCCTGCGCCAGTGAAAAAGACGGGCGCGGCTTCGCTGGATCCCCGGATCCACCCAGGGGTGGATCCCTTACCGTCCCATCCGCTGTGTGATGTATGTGTATTAAATCCACGCCGTCAATTCATTTTGAAAATTAATTTTAGAGCATGATTCAAAAAATGAAGTAGATCCAAATTTTAGGTGGATCATAATACAGTAAACAATGGCACTCAACCATTAAAAGCTTCTCGTGGGTCACAAAAGTTTTGGGTCAAGCTGATATTTGTTTAGCATCTTCATCCAGGTGTTTGTGATCTTTTCAACAAGTTGGATGGAAAATAAACATTCCAGTGGCCCCCATGAAGTTTTTAATGGTGTGGTTTCAATCACTGCTATTTCATGTGGTATGGTCCACCTAAGATTGGGATCTGTTTCATTTTTGGGATAATTCACTAAAATGAGCTTTCAAAATGCATGGACGGTGTAGATGTAATATACATACATAACAGTGGCCCCATAATTGGGGATCCACCCACCTCAGATCCGGTATCCACCCGCCCAAAAAAGACCCATAGCTACGCTAATGCTGGAGTGGATTGCGTGTGACCCAGGCTGTGTGGGGCTCACAGAGATGTCCATGAAAAATCCACTCCGTCCATCTATTTTGAAAGATCACAATAGGATAGGATTCTAAAATTCAGTCAGATCCAAAACTCATGTGGGCCATGCTATACAAAGCACTGGGGATTGAACACCTGGCGGTGATTGAGTTTTGTACCGGGATGATATTTGTTCCTACAGTTTATCTTATGGTAATAATTCTATGAACGGTTTGTATGGTATATAAACATCACGTTCAGCTCCAAGAATATTTCAATAGAGGATGTTGTTGTTCCCACTTTTTTGTTGGTGTGGCTCACTTGGGTTTTGGATCTACATGATTTTTTAAATCCTGTCCTATTGTGGTCTTTCAAAATAGATGAACAAAGTGGATTTAACATGGACATCTATGTGACCCCACAGCAGGTGAACGGCAATCTGCCCCTACCTAAGCACATAAGGGACGGGCACGGATCGGATACCACCCCCGCCAGGTGGAGCGGATTAGGTGTTACCCAAACACCTTATTAGGTGTTACCCTTTTAATTAGGCCCCACATTGATGAATGTTTAGTATATCCATACTGTTCATCTGTCTGTCAGATCATTTTAAGGACATGATATAAAAAATTAAACAATCCATATCTGAGGTGGACCATACCACTGGAAACAGTGGTAAATGACAATTAAAAACTCTTTTTGGGCCACATAAGTTTTGGATCAAACTGAACTTTGTTATTTCCTTTTATTCAGGTTTTATTGACATTATCAACGGGTTGGATGGCAAATAAACATTAGAGTAGGCCCTAGGAAGTTTTAATGGTGGGATTCCACCACTGTTTTCTAGGGTATAGTCTACTTGAGACCCGAATCTGCTTAAGTTTTGGTATCATGTCCTAAAATGAGTTATAAAAATGGAATGAGCTAAAAAAATAGATGGTTGGTGTGGACATACAGAACATTATCAAGGTGGTAAAAATATCATTTTATCCATGCCCGTTTATCTATTTTAAAATATCATTTTAGGGATGAGTAGAAAAAGTAGGCAAATGAAAAGCTCAATCAGACCACACCACACGAAACAGTAGGATTTGAACTCTTACGCTAGAAAATATCCTAGGCACGTGAACATGTATAAAGAGAAAGTATAAATATCAGCTTAATTCAAAACTTTCGTTGCCCCCACTGTCTAATGGGGTGTGGTTCACTTGAACCCTCAATCTTCCACGAGTGGATTAAGTACTGCAGGGGCATGTTGTCAAAGGTGACCTGCCACATCAGCAAGCCTGTCATGTCACGTCACATCTGCTCTCTTCCAATGCCACATGCCACGAAACCAACCTGTCTTGAGCTCGGGACAAGCTTAGGTAGTACCTAATCCGGTCCTCAATCATCGTCGTTTTGGGTGTAGTGATATAAAATAGAGAGTAGATTAAGTACTACCTGAGCCTGGCATGCACGTGTCACATTTGTATTGGTGTAAGGCATGTTGTCAGATGTGACCTACCTCATCAACCAGCCTGACACAGTTATGTCATGCCTCCTCTCCCCATGCCCACACATAGCGTACTAGCCTGTCGGAACATGCTCCAGCAAGTATCTAATCCGACTACTCCACGCTCTATCAAATGATCTTTGAACATATGAGTGGATAAAACATATATAGATCATGGTGGACCCGACAAAGCCCATAACGTAACCGTCGGCCTCTAGCTATGTCACGGTGGGGTAGTACCCAATCCGCGTCCCTTTCACTAGAGCGGGTGCACTTCTCTTTGTACTCACCTCTAGCACACTAGTCAGAAATCCAAGCCGCTTATGAGTTGGGCCTCCCACTGTCAATGACATAAACACCAAGCCAATCCGATCATCAGGCGGACCAACACCTGCACGAGGAACATGAACCATTAGCAAGTTTGTCGTAGCCGTCCGCTCCTCAGGTATAGCCACGGCTCATACAACAATCAGATTGGTCAATTGTTAAAAATTAGAAAAAAAAAAAAAAAAGAAGCAACCATCTAAAATGATCTTTCAAAATGGATGGACGGTGTGGATAAAATATATGCAAGCCCCACGGAGCCCCTGACAGGACCGTCCGTCCCTAGCGGGCGCGGATTTCCTGCGAAAGCCTTGGCAGGAATTTCCTGCGCTGGGAACCAAGGTGGCCCCACATTGATGTTTTTTGATAAATCCACACCGTCCATCCGTTTGGGAGATCATTTTAGACATGAAAACAAAAATGAACCGGATCCAAGACTCAAGTGAGCCGAAAACGTGATATTTGAACCTCCACCGTTGAAATATTGTGGAGCCACAGGAGTTTCGAATCAGGATAATATTTGTTTTTCCAGTTCATCCCAGTAGTAGTGACATTATGAACGGTATGGATGTCATATAAACATCACTGTGGACCCCAAGGAGGTTTCAACGGTAGTAATTTACCTACACACCTTTTTCCTTTAGTTCGGCCCACTTGAGTCTTGGATCCGGTTCATTTTTACTTTCATGTCCTAAAATGAGCTCCCAAAACGGATGGACGGGATAGATTTATCAAAAAACATCACTGTGGCCCTACCTTGGTTCCCAGTGCAGGAAATTCCTGCGCAAGGCTTTCGCAGGAAATCCGCGCCCGTCTACTGGTGGAGGTAGTAACCAATCCGCGCTCAAGAGAAAAGTGCACTCGATAGCAGTCAATTGGGGGATGGAGTCCAAACTCAGTATGAACGCAAAGCGTCCAAACCGAGCTGTGGAGGGGCCCACAGTAATGTATCTATTTATCCACTCCGTCCATTACCCATCTAAGATCAGGATGACCACATCAGAACAAGAATGAGGAAGATCCAACGCTGAGTTAGACCACACCAAAATACTGAGCTCGGCTGCATTAAATGCACCAAGCATTAAATGCAAGGGTTATCTATGGTGTGTCTGACCTGAGCGTTGGATCTGTCTCATTCTTGGTTTCCTGACTTAAAATGATCTTATAAAAGGAATGGACGGAGTAGATAAACAGATACATCACGGTGGGTCCATCCACAGCTCGGTTTGGACGCTGTGTGTCCATACTGAGTTTGGACGCAATCCGCTACGCGTCTTGGTTTCTGTTCGCTACGCGTCTTGGACGCGTATACTACCGTCTATTTTAATACGGCAACCTTAAGAGGCCTCCAACTGCTCCTCTATAAAAGACCATCCTCCATTGAAAAACGTCCATTATCTTTCTTCTTGAAAACCCCTCTCTCCCGTTCCGAAAAGCCCTTAGCCAAGATGAGTTATTACAACCAGCAGCAGCCCCCTGTCGGCGTTCCTCCTCCTCAAGGTAACGATAATCATCCGTCTCCGATCCTTGATTTCTGAGGGGGTGTTCACGTGATTTTGAAGAGGTTCTAGGGTTTGAGTTTTCGATCTGCTGGATAGATATGTGGTTTTCTTGATTTTCTTTGATGTTTTTGGGTTTTGAAGGTTATCCTCCAGAAGGTTATGCGAAGGACGCGTATCCACCGCCGGGGGTACCCTCCGCAAGGGTATGCGCAGGGATACCCGCCACAGGGCTATCCTCCGCAAGGTTACCCACCGCAAAGGCTACCCTCCGCAGTATGCTCAGCCTCCGCCGAAGCAGAGCAACAGCCCTTCTTTCATGGAAGGATGGTACGATCTCTTTCTCTCTCTCTCTCTCTCTCTCTCTCTCTTCTCTCTCTCTCTCTCTCTCTCT
>PVNU02002592.1:0-31659 GCA_003013855.2 Liriodendron chinense
GTAGGGAAATTCCCACTGTTGAAACCTCCCCGAGTCCACGGTGATGTTATATGCATTCATACCGGTCATAATGTCATTCCTATTTGGATATTAGCCTAATTCAAAACTTTTGTGGCCCCATGAATATTTTAACTGTCGATGTTCAATCTTCACATTTTTGGCCTACTTAGTCTTGGATTTAGCTCATTTTTGTCTTATGTCATAAAATAATCTCACAAAACGGATGAACAAGGTAGATTTCTCGAAAACATCATGGTAGCCCAACTTAAGTCCGCAGCACAGAAACTTAGGAAGCCTTTCACAGGAAATTCGCGTACCTGGTAATCAATGTCCTACGGTTTGGCTAGTGACCCGAACACCAACCAGATTAGCTAGTGTCAAAGCTTTGTGGGCCCCCACCGTGTTGTGTGTTAATGCAGCCGAGATGGGGTGAGATTGACAACTGTCTCTCTCACGTGATAACTATTCTGAATCCACGAAACTATTGGAACTCCTCAACCGATCTTCCTTGATTCTCAAGAGGCACTCGAAGAAACCAAGCAAAACAGAGTAAAAAATTCAAAGTTTCATTGATAATAAGCAAGATGAATGCATAATAATGAAATTAAACAAGTTTAAATAGTTTAAGAAATACTAATTCGTACTTATAAAGCTAATAAGTTTCCCGAAATAAAAAATTACTAAAAATAGTAAAATCTAATAAGTGCTTAATTTTGTATAATTAAAACTTGTTATTTAGAGTGTTATCATTAATTTTCAGTTAATTGTTCATCATTAGATGAATTTTCAATGTTCAAGTGATTATGAAAGGTTAGACAAGATCCGAGTCAATCAGGGTGTTTAAAGGCCCAAAAAAAAGCAAGATCAAGTATGGAGGCGATTTCGACGGAAATCAAGTCGTAAAGATCAAAGGATGCATCATATTCTACCATGGAGATGAAGATATGGAAGATCGCATCACAACCACTTGTTTGGAAATCCGGGTTGTTCATGTTTGAATGATCATGACTGGGCAATCACGCAAATTTAGACTGTCAAGATTGGATGTCCGCATGAGGGGCCATCCTGCATCAAACACCAAGTGGAGATCATCTCCACTATCCAAAGAACTGCAGGTCGAGTCAGCTCCACCTTCTCATGTGTGATCAGCCGGATCATCTAGATCATCCACACCACTCTTGCAATCAGCCAAGGAAGGAGGACCATCTGGTCATCCAATCCTCGCTATGCAAGCATCAAGAAGCAACATGGAAAAAGACTCCATCACATCCGCCAGATCCATGGTCATCTCCAAGATTATGGGCCATCTCCAATCAAGCAATGGAGGATATTCGTCCATCCAACGCTCAGTAACAGAGGATGTCCCACAGCCATCCATACGTGTGCATCTGGTTGGTGTCCAAGTGCCTTACACGTACAAGCATCACCAACATCCAAACCATCCAGCCGTCCAGTGAAGGCCAACCAGCAACCATCCAGCAAGATTGGACGGCCATCAACTTCAACATGTGGAGTAACTTCATCCCGGCCGTCCAAGGCAGCAGATGATCAACCGTCCATCCAAAGTCCACAACTCCAGCAATCCCAACCATCAACAAGCAGAAGATGAGCGTCCCAAATCTGCGTTGGAGGGCTGATCTCCACTAGATGTGTTGGTCCAGCACGTGTGCCAAGTTGATGTAGATTTGTAACCATCCATCCTCATCTCCAATTACAACCGTCCATTCAATCCAGCAAGCACCACTTCAACCAGCAGTCAAACACATGTGCAGAGCAGTCCAACGTCCCTGATGTAGCATAATCTCCAGCCGTCCATCTTCATCAAAAGGTGGACCCATCAACGTCCAGCTAATTCTGATACTCCAGCAAGGATGGACGTCCACCAGCCTCACACGTGCCAGACCTCACACCAGCGTCGGCTAGCAGTGGAGATCATCTCCACCATCTAAGGCCACCTAGTCTTCATCCGTGTCGAGCTAGCTGGAAGGTGGGCCACACAGCAGTCCAGCTGCAGCTGCAGCTGCAGCTGCATCAGAGTGCAATCGAATCTCCATCGTCCAAAGGTGGACTCCATCCTCACATCAGCACCATCAAGTGATGATGGATGGTCCAACGAGAAGCGTCCAAGGTGGACCCCACAGCTGATGCTGATCCAACCATTTCCACCAAACTTCCAACTATCACCAACGTCCAGCAGATCACGTCCAAGCCAGCCCATCAATCCAACAGTCCAATAAACCTGACCATCCATCAGCGTCCCCACCTTCTTCATGTCATCTAAGAACAATTGGGAGATCAAAATCTCCACCGTCCTCTCAATCCAGCCGTTTAAGGCCAGAAGCTGGGTTGACATCCATTTCATCCATCACACATGCAGCTGATGGAGGCTTGATTTCCATCGACCAGATGCCCATTACAGTTAATGAAGGTCTCAACCATAGCCGTCCATACAGATAGCTCCAGCACGTGCAAGATCTCAAGCCAATCGTCAGCCGTTCATCACCTCCAAGCATGGTCGTCCTCCACTGTCCATTGTGGACCTTATCAACACCTTCCATCTGTCCAGTCCAATGGACACTCTACATCAGCATGCAGCTTCCACCGTTCAATGATCTCTCAGCAGTTGGATGTCCATGCACATCTCACATGAGGAGATCTCAACCGTCCAACCAATGTACACACGTCCATCTTTAATGGACGGTTCAGATTCTCCATGTCTAGCATGTGGACCCAGTCACCCCAACTCATCTACTTAATAACTCACCCAGTTAACTCACCTATTTACCTTCCATCCTTGGGCCAAGCAAATGCTCTCTTCATCCTCTTCCATCCATGAGCTCCAAACTAAAAGAGAAATTTACTTTAGGCTTGGAGTACTTTCCAAGCCTAACTCCTAACCCAAACCTAAAAAGCAAATCTATTGGCTTGAAAGTGCCACCTCATCATCCAAGCCTAAGTCCATTCCCAAACCAAAAGAAAAACTTGATTTAGGCTTGGAGTGCCACCTAGGCTTGGGAGCTTCTCAAAAGTCTATAAAAGGAGGCCTCTCCTTATCATCCCTCAAATCCCATTCTCCACAACTCCTCTCTTCTCTTTTTTAGTTTTCTTTCTTTCTTTCTTTTGTAGTGTAGAGTAGTTTTCCCTTTCGTAGAAGTTTTAGTCTTCCATTGTAGCATGGTTGGTTAAACTCCTAGCTAAAGCTAGGGGTGAAGCCTTTGAAGAAATTTGCAAGCTTTGGTTCTTTCGGTTCAACAATGTATGGTGTGAATGTTGAAGTTCTCTTTGGTTGATTGGTTCGGTTATCCACCTCGGCAGACGCTATTGTTGTATAAGCCCCTTGATCCATCGTCGACTCCAGGCACATTGGATACTTGGGATCCTTTGCACACCAATTAACTAGTTCATGATCGATAAAGTCTCTTGATCTATTGTTGACTCTGGGCATGATGGATGCTTTGGATTCCCTACGGTCATCGAACTAGTGCAGGTAAAGTCATCGATCTGTAAAATCCCTTGATCCATTGTAGACTCTGGGTACATTGGATGCTTTGGATTCCCTGCGATCGATGGACAAAATCCTAACGGTTAAATCGGTCAATCAAAGCCTCCTATCTTGTAAGTATGCATTTGATCGTATGAATTATGATCTTATCGGTTGACTTTTTGGCAAAGTTGTTGATCTATATAATTCTTTGATCCATTGTCAACTCCGGGCACAATGGATGCTTGGAATTCCCTGCGATCAACTAACGAGTGCTTCATGGTCAAATCAATCGGTTCGGTTCAGATCACCATCTTTTATGAAATACGCAAGTGGTTTAACAGTTTCATCTTCCGACTGGAATGGATCTTCATTCGATTTCAGTTGAGTTATAGTTGAACTAATGAATTAAGATTTGTGAACTTATCAAAGGTGGATCCCTAATGCCTTAGCCCCTTTTTTCTATTTTTGTCTTTCATCATACACACAACTTGCTCCACTCTCGTGGATAATTCAGATTTCATCTCTCCCACCTAAACTAATTCCTCTAAGTGTTTTTAACCTCAATCCCTGTTGTTCGACCTCGGTCTCACCGAGTATTTTACTACTTCGCTACCTGCACTTGGGTGTGCAATCTTCGAATTATAACAAAATCCTAACTAAAAACTATTACTAAATAAAGTCTTTCTAAAACTCATTATTCTGCAAAATTAGAAACTCTTAAATAAAACAAAACTCTAAAAAGAATGAAACAAAGTAAAATCAGAATTACTAAAAATAGCAGTTTTTCTAAAATCTCATTTTTCTGCTGTAACCGCGTTTTCTGGCGAAACAGACGGATGCAACCCACTTTTGTGGGTTGGTTCACCACGAAACGGAATTTCAATAGGAATCCATATGTTGTGCGTCACGTAACTCCTCCTGGATCAAATTTATGGCCGATTTACGGTCCGCCTTCTTTTAGTCCATGCATGCGAAAATTGTCAATTTTGTCGACTTTTCTTTGATCTTTTTCTGGTCCATATGCGATAGGAATGTACTTGATCCACACCCTTGATCAAGGAGTCCTCTCCCTACATCGTGTGTTTGATCCAAGCTATCTATCTATTTTTCCAGCTCATTTCAGGGCATGAGGCCCAAAAATGAGGCAAATCCAAACCTCAAGTGGACTACACTACAAGAAATAGTGTTGATTAGTCCACCATTAAAAACTTCTTGAGGCTCGCCTTGATGTTTATTTGACATCCAACCTATTGACGATGTATAAAGGGAAAAATGCAAATATCAACTTGATTCAAAAATTTTGTAGTCCCCTGTATGTTTTCAATGGTAAGAATTCAAAATTTATGTGGTCCCCCATTTTTTTGCCATGCCCTTAAATGAGCTGGCAAAATGGATGGACAGTGGGGATAAAACACATACATCATGTTTAGACCCACAAACTTTGACACCAGCTATCTCCTTAGTGTTGGGGTCACTAGCCAAATTGCATATGTGGATTAGGCGCGACCATGATCGTGGGGCCCACACTGACGTATGTGTTATCTATTCATCCATCCATCTGTTTTGCAGCTTTTCAACAATGAAGTAGACTCAAATCTGAGGTGAATCGTATCATAGGAGATAGGGAGTGATTGACTATTAAAAACACCCCCATCCATAGCTCAAGTGGTAGACTAAGTCAAGATAACCTAGCTCATTAGCCCACCTTGATAGTTTAACCTTGCTTTATTTTGGTATATTTTAATGCTAGACTATCACCCTACTTAAATTAGCATAATATGTTAGTTTTTGTGCTTAAATGTTTGTTAATCTATGCCTTAGTCATTATGCTTCATGTTTATCTTAAATAACCAATTATGGATGATCAACCATGCTTAGATACTTACATTTTCTTATTGATTATGTTCCATGCATCCTCCGTAAATTAAATGTTTATGCATCCCTTATACTCTCCTTAGTTAACATGTTTTTATAGTTATAACTGCGACACTCTAATCTCTCATTCCCTTTACTTAATTGATGTATCATTAAGGGAGAGATATTGATTTGTCAATTGCTGACAAAAAATGGGGAGAAAGATCAAGTCCCACCAAAACAAGTTTTCTATTTTGTGTTGTAGGGGTTGATAGGTTATGAAGAAGCAAATCAAGAGGAGCATTGCTAGTTTACATGTCTTAGTGTAATTGAGTTGTAATGTTTATTTTCCTTTGACATGTAATGTATTTGTGTTTTGGTAATGTCATTGGTATGTACCATGACATGATCTAGGTTAAGTTTTTATCATGTAATTGACAAAGGGGGAAATTGTTAGTGCACTTTTCTGTGGCATACCAGTGCACCTTATTTGTCAATCACGTGTGTCCTTGAGTTATAATGTCAGTTGAGCCTTGGCAAGCTGAAGACTGAAGATTCAAGTGGACCAAAAGCATCAAGGAAGAAAAATAGGTAAAAGAGATGCCTTGACCCTAACCATTTGAATTAAAACACCCAAAACCTCTTAGATGATTTGAACCAACTAGGAAAGCCCTTAGTCATCCCTATTGGCCTTAGATCATATAGAAAAACATGATAAATTAGGTTAATAAAAGAAGCGGAAGCTGTTGTAAACAAACCAGCCCAAACAACAGTTTTCGATAGGTCTTCGATATATCAAAGCTTAGTTTCGATAAGTCTTCGATAGATCGAAATGGCCTTTTTGATAGATCAAAATATGTTTAGCAACTTTACAACTCTTTGGATAGTTTCTTCAATCAATCGAATTGGTGATTTTGATATATCAAAATTGATGTTTCGATATATCGAAACTTTTTTCAATATATCATGAATTTTGTCCAGCAACTTGCTGATTCTTTGAACAGATTTTTCGATATATCGAACAGACCATTTCGATATATTAAAGATCGCTTCGATCAATCGAAATGGCATTTCGATATATCGAAGTGACCGTTTTATAGCCGTTTGAGATTTTTCTATAAATACGAGAAGAGACGTTTTTGAGCAACAGAGATTTTAAGGAGTTTGAAGCCACCAACATTGGAGACTATTAAAGGCTCAAATCCTAACTCTAGTAAGTCATCTTCCTTGTGATTCATCACAAGAATGGAGCATTTTAATCTCATAAAGAAGATGCACTTGTCCTTCTTTGATCTCTAGAGTTTGGATTAATCTTGATAGTTATATATATATATCCAAAACTCTATGATGAGATCCTTATAGGTGAGATTCTCTAGGCAACAATTTCTCATTAGTTGTAGAGATCTCAAACTATCTCCTAGCACATTCGACGTCTCCATCGGAGCATCATATGCAAGGTGGCTGATCGTGGAGCTGGAGCATTAACGACGCAACGACATCAACGATCAGGGGAGCACAGGGGGAGCTGATTCAAGCACGGGAGAGCGAGAAGAAGCAACTCGAAGCGGCGCATCAACATGGCTCAAATCCGACAAGTAAGGTTGTAATTTGTGTTGAGTTCAACCACTCTTTTCCCGTGGGGAATTGAGTGTAGAGTTTGATTGCAAACTCGATAGATTCGGTTGTAGGACCTAAGCCTGGTTGTAGAGCCGAATTAAGTCTCCAAGAGGGGAGTCTTGGTGGGAGTAAACGCTAGATTCAGTTATAGGACCTTGGCTCGGTTGTAGAGCCTAAAATCATTGAGGTTCGGTTGTAGGACCTTGACTCATGAGTGGAGTCTAAATTCAGGTTTGGTTGTAATACCTTGGCTCTTTTGTTGGGCCTAAACAAGTCTCCAATAGGGAACTACCAACACAGGTGTGAACGTGTAGGTTGGGAGGAACCTGTAAACTCCCTGGTAGGGTGTATCCGAGTTAAAACACCTAGGTTTGGAGGAACCTAATTTAAACTCCCTAGTGAATGTCAGTCGGATCATAGGGTCAGAATCTTGGCCTCAAATTGAGTGTCGACCATAAAAGCTAATTGTGTGAAGATACCAAAGACTTGGGATTTGGAATGCATAAAGTAAATCCACGCATAGCGAGTGAAATCATCAATGAAAATAACGTAATAGCGTAACCCGAACGTGGATAAAATAAGGTAAGGCTCCCAGACATCAGTATGGACATGCTCAAATATAGAAGCAGATCTAGTTATGCTTAAAGAGAACGGAGTACATTTACTTTTAGATAAGCAGCAAGAAGAACAATCAAGATCCAAAATACATTTGTTAACTTTCAAGTTCTCCAACATGTGAGAAGAAAACAAATGAAGCAACCAGGGTTGGTTTCCACTTCTAACTTGCCAATAAAATGTCAATATCAGATGGTGCAAAAAACAGGGGACTAGTGTCACTGATGTATCAAAATCCAGTAGCAACATGAACAATTATGATCAATAACCTGACCAATGGAGATCAAATTAAAGAAAAAGCTTGGGAATATGAAATACATCACGAAGAACAATTTTTTTATGGGAAAAAGAATAAACGATCAAAGAACCAACGGACTTGATGGGCAACTGAGTCCCATTAGCAGTTGAAATAACCTGGTACTAGCATATGGTTGGATATTGCGAAGAGATGAGTGATTACTGATCATATGATTAGAAGCACCAGAATCAAAGAACCACGGAGACAAAGAGAAATACCTGACAGAACTGTAGCAGAAAGGGCTTATACTATCTAATAAAGCATCTCAGGAGTTAATGGTGAGGAAGAGGGTTGGCAATATTACTCACAGTAGGCTTAGAAATCGAAGGAGGAGAAGCGACAAGAAGAGCTTTCCACGACCATATTTACAATCACAACCATAGCTACATCACTAGGAAGAAACATATACCTTTGTCTTACAATTAGCAATACCATGTCCCATCCTACAACAATAATCACACCACTCGTTGCATTGAGAGACAATGTAACGCCCCAGATTTTCGAGATTTATTTCAGAATTTTTAAAAATTTTATTTTGATTTTATATCGTACATTTACTTTGTTTTGAAAACAACAGACAATCCGTAGGAGATCCGATAGGGGACCCTTAACAAAAGTTGCTTAAAATAACCCTATAAACATTGTAGAAAGACCGAATTTTAAAAATCTCACTGTTTTTAGTTAATTATGAAAATGCCATTAGTTAAACTTAAGTTAAACTATAATTTTTAAGTATCATGGTTTCTGATGATCACTTTCATGTAAAACTTTATATATGAGCTTTTGGGTACATTTTAGCCGTACACATCAAATTTCAACCCTCCGATCATCCTACAAATGCCCTAATCAGAAATCAGTCCATAAGTAGCCCACCTTAACTCGGATCCATCACAAATTTCATGGCAGAGGTTAAAATTATGTTATTGACTTATTTGATGGAGCATATAACCCAAATCCATCTCAGTGGACCCCACTCGTCGAGCCCATGCGTAACGCACAAGTTCCATACATGAATAAACAAATAAAAGAGTTTTTTTTTATTCTTCTTCTTCTCCAACGGCAACAGCGGACGGACGTTGTCCGTCCGTGAGCTCCACAATGTCCATCATCTAGACCCCACTTCAAAATCCAACCCGTTCATCCGACTCCAACGCCTTGACACCCTAGTCCGTTGCAACCGTTCGTCCAATCGTCAACATTTTGGCCCATTCCAAACTGCCGTCCAAATCAAAGAATCGCTAGGATCCGGACCTCCGCCTTGCATGGGCCATCCATACTTATCCCAAACCTTCGTGTGGACCCCACTTATCAATCCAACGAGCCTCGTGCACAGGAAGTCTCATAAAATGAGCGATCTTTCTCTCCAACCCAAATCGGGACTCCCTCTACCACCCATTGAGCAATCGACCATAGAATCTTATAAAACCCCTTGGAACGTCCCTGCCCTCTCTAGAAATCTCAGAGAGAGAGAGAAAGAGAGATCTTCTAGAGAGAGATGGAGAGAGAACCGAGAGAGAGAGAGAGAGATCATAAGGAGGGGATCTCGCACCCCTGAGTTGCTGCCTCTGGAACTTCGTACCAGACCTGGAGGAAGGAAAAAGAAAAGAAGTAGAAGGAGAAAAAAGAAGAGGGAAAAGAAGAAAGAGGAGGAAAGGAAGGAAGGAAAGAGAAAGAAAGAGATCCGAATCAAACCGAGTTTACTCGGCTGAGTTCCTGAGTCGTCCCGCTGTTGAAGAGGTGAGTCCCTCTAAGATAGTTATTTATTCCTAGATCTACCCTTATTCTCTAATATTTAATGAGATCTAACCCTAGATGATCAAACTATGAAAACCCTACCAATCTATGCTATAACCTTGTGATTCTATTTACATATTAGGGTTTGAATCTAAGGAGAAGTACATGGCCCTAGCAACATCTCAAACCAACCAAACATTAGAGGTGGGGATTTCCTTTAAGCCCATCTACGATAATATTAAATTATATGTTGATTTTATGCTTGGAAACTAGGATTTTGTTACGTGACTTCTTGAAACCGTACTTGTTGAAATCTTTCCATGTAAATGAATTGTATGATTTTCCTTGTTGTGTATGTTGAATTTTGATGTATGAACTATGCATAAGTGGTTGGAAAAGGAAATGTGAAGATATACATGCTTATGAGGAAATTATGCTTGATTTACGTTGTCACATGCTCATAGATGTGTTGTTTGCTATGGGATATTGTATATGAATGTTACGCTAATAAACACCCCTTAACCCCATACTGATGTAACCGTATGATGTAAAGAGAAGAAGCCGTGCGAGGCCTTGTTACGTTGGCATTACCATGAGAATGTTTTGGATGAATATGCCTTATTATGAAAGTCGGCATTACCGTGTGTCTTATTGAATGAATATGCCTCGACGTTGAGAATTAAGTATTGGCATTACCATGTATGTGTTGTTGATTGCATATGCCATGATGTTAAGTTTGGCACTACCGTGTGCGCATTGTTGTTTACATGCCAAGGGATCCTTATTGATTCGTTACTTGTGATGGATCCACTGAAGTATGGAATTGATGAATATGAAGACTTTTGAACTGACTGGGGTAAGGAGTAATCATTAGCCGTGTACATCATTTAATTGGCTGGATGTTAAACCTACTTAATTAAAGGAAAAACTAATCATGCATTCACTTGACCTTACTTGGTGGGTCAGCCCCTCAGGCGTTTGAAAAAGTGTGCATGGGCCCGTTTCTCTCTCGTTATCTAGTGAAAGTGTGCATGGGCCCGTTTCACTAGTTGGGTTTTGGTGCATGGGAAGAGTGAAGTGATCCCGTCCTAGCTAGAACCTCTGGTGACTAGTGGCTGGTGAGAAGAGTGGAGTGATCCCGTCTCATTTGGTCAGGGTGCCTTAGCCAAAGCATCTATGTCATGCATCGCATTAACTAAGATCTTTTATTGAATTGTTTTGATTTGATTAAATAATAATATCCTGCTTGCGTTTACTCTGTGTCATTATTATCATGATTGTCTTAAAGGGATATTCCCCACTATGATAGCATTTAACGCTATCCAACCACATCTCAGATAATCCAGGTGAAGATCCAGTAAGAGAATCGAACACTACGACGAGGTGCTCGAAGGCTCGTGGCAACAAGTGACGGACGATGAAACCGAAGCGGCTTGAAGATGGATTGTGTTTGTTATCTTTGTAAAGTAAATTTATTTTCATGTAACTTGTAATAAGCCTCTCATTGAGACTAAAAAGTAGAATATTATGTAATTTGTATGATTTAATGACATTACCTTTATAACGTAGAGTAAAAAAATTTCGAATAAGAACCTTGAATTCAGTCATTTTGCTATAAATGTCATGAATGCGGGAAATAAAGATAAATGTATGGAAATATATCCTTAACACATTCCAGATAACGCCTGAAAAACTCGGCCCATTGTGTTGTCCACGAGAGCCGAAATTTCGGAGCGTTACAGACAACATGGCCAGCTCGATTGCAACCGTGGCACGTCACAGTGCACATACCATGAGCACCAGAAGGGGCACTACAGGCACCAAAAGAGGTAGAGCGCATCCGACGATCACCAAAGGGACTAGAAGTGACCAATACCAGATCAAATGAACCAGGAGACTGAGACATGAATGAGAGAACTTTGAGCCTCTGCTCCTCAGCTAGCAAGTCATTGATCACAACATTCAGAGATGGAAAGGGGGCTACAATTCAAAAGAGCAGCCCGACAATGCTCATATTCCGCTCGCAACTTCATGAGAAATTGCCGTACACGTGTGCGCTCTCTCATACCCTAGAAGATAAGAAATTCAATGGAAAATTCAAGGTCCATCATCACCATCTTTGTCAATATGGCAACAATGTCAGAATTGTTGGGTGCTGCGTTGCACAAAACTTCAAAATCTCGTAAAACACAATCAAACAATCACTCACAGGAGTGTCACAGGCTGGATCTGTCAAGAGCCGGTGCCGGTGATGAATGAGGTGCCGGATCTGTTAGGGGTGGTGCCGAATTGGTATATCTCTGATACCATGTAAAGAAAGAGAAGACAGAAAAATAGAGAATCCTCCTTTGATTTGTATTGTCTATTGAGAGAACCCCAAAGGGTTGAAAATATAGAGATGTACAGCCCTATACAAGGAAAATAATAAAAGACATAATCAACTATACAAGATAAGTGGCTATACAAGGTATGTGGCCTGTCTAACAGAGTTAACATGGAACTCAACTGTAGTCACTTGTGAATAAGACAGAGAAAGAAAACAAGAAACATCTATATGAGTAAGACAAGAAATACTTACAGAAGACATGATAGTAGTTCCATTGGAAATGTCTGGCACGGACAAACAGTTTTGGGGAACAGGCAGGCATTGCAAAATAAACCCATATTGGGGAAAGTCATCCCTTCCCAGATAGTTTTCATTTGGTCTCTTCTAGGACATTTTTCAAATTTTGCAGCACCTAAAAATTAGCAAAAAAAAGTAAACAATTGCATATCATGAAGCATCCAGAGATTTCCACAATAATTTTACAAAAGGGAGCAAATAAATAATGGAGATTACAACTTATAGAGGCTTACAAACGCCTGGTCAAAAACAAGGGCTGATAGGACAAGGATAGTTGTGCATGCCACAAAAATGACACTAACTAATGCAATCTCTGAATCTTAAATAACCTCGATAACAGGATGCTTGATGCTGATATCTGAGCGCAGTGTGCAGCACTCTATCAAGTCAACTACGTGGCTGTGAAGCCACCAGAAAGGTTAACCCATCTCCCTTCAATTTGCAACTTGAGCTGTGCTACAATTTAAGAAATGGTCTCTTTCTTTTTTGCTGATAATTAGCGAAGAAGTTTATTAAACACGAGAAAAAAAAGAATATGCAACAAGGGGGAAAGAGTACCTGATATATATAAAGGGAAAACTGGATAGTCATCCCTTAGCCAACTCATCAGTGGGCAATGCGGAGATTTTATTAAAAAGTCCTAAGACCGTATACAATCCAACAATAACATTTTCATCATTACCAATGTGGCAAAACAAATTTTTTTAGCTTAGACACAAATGTTAGGAAATAGTCAGTCCCGTGAATGAATCAATGAACTAAGTGATTTCACTACAGATTCCAGGAGATCCATCTCATACTCAATTCTTTCATTTATCCATTTCTGTCGAAACATTAAAAAAAATCAATAAACAAATTACAACCCGGACTTTAGAAATTTTTTTTTTTATGGAATTTAACTGCTGTTTTATGAGAACTTATCCATAATAGAAAGAGAAATTATATTACAATGTGTCCTTGATAGAAACTCCATGAAGTGCTCACTTATACATGGCAAACCTGCAACAGGACAAGATAAACGTTCTGGTGGGCCACCATGTAGATGGGATATAGGCCAAAAGTTGTACCAGTTGGACAGCTCAGATCACCTTATTGTTGTAAGCTTTTCCTGTTAAATGTGGACTGTAGCTCTTTTTTGAGTTAACCATCATTTTTCAGGCAACTGATCAGATGGTTGTGAAATGCCTTGCTTATTGGTGCATGGCCAAATCCTTTTGCTAGCCCACCGAATCAACAGTCCCAATTCTTAAACACAAACAGCACCATACTATCTCCTTTCTTTCTTTCTTTCTTTTGTTTTTCTTTTTTCCTTTTTTCTTTTCCTTTCTTTCTTTTTTTCTTTTTTTTTTTTTGACAATTTCAACCGGCGTGTATAAAATAGATATGTATCACACATTTTTGGGCTGTGAGTTATTAGCTGGGATTGTCAGATCAGTCTCATTTTTAGGCCACATTTCACACATAGTAGGGCCGCTGCATAAGCCTTTTGGATCTTGAACATGCCCCATTGAAAAAAAATGTTTTAGTTGAATGATATGATCTCAGTTTCTTTCCAGAAGGAGAAAAATCGACAAAGCACGTGAAATAGAATCAAGTACGTGCTCGAGGAGGATCTCAGGATGAGAAGTACCGTGTTCGGGAAATCCATCAGCGGTAGTTCGGGAAATCCATCAGCAACCAGTCCGATTCCTTCATTTCACATGTTGTGAGAGGAAATTCCAATAGTTATTAGTTTTTTCAGTTGAATAGAGAGAAACAACAAACAAGGTGAAGCCTCCAGTCCACAACTATAACCAGGACATGAACTGATGGTCTGTTTGGATGTACCCCAGAATGTGATTAGGATCCAAAATGGGGCCCTACCCATGTTCACTTTGCAGAAGAAGAGCAGTTTGGCAGGTTGCCCTGGAAGCTCACATCGACAAAATCCACCCCAAATCGAGAATGTAATGGTAACAGGTCAAACTTGTCATGGATATTAGGAAACATACCACCATTCACAATTCAGTTCATTTGTGCATCCAAAGGCAATTGAAATGCCATTTTACATATAAGATCCGAATAAAGGGTACAAAATAACTGATGGTATGAATTAATTATAACTGATCCACCAGCTTCTTATCTGCAGTGGGAGGAATGGACTGTTGCTGAAACGCATCATAACAGAACAGTGATAGAGCTTCCTCTTCTCCCAGCAATTCCACTCCATATGTGCGGTCTAATACTCTGCTCGAATCAAACCATCCATTGAGGGATTGGATCATTAGCAATTTCTCATGATTCATTGTCATCAAGTTGGCAATTTGCGAAGCTGACACCCCATACAGTGGGGAAGCTACATATGCACCATTGATCTAAAGCAATCAGGACATTCAGTCCTCAAAGCAAAGAGAATGGAAAAAATCAGTTTAAGGCGGTTGGGATTGTTGTTAAAAAATCAGCTTACGACCAAAGTTCTTTTTCCTCAAATGCTAGGGTAACAAGAAACAAAGGGTGGTTTATTATTGTTAAAAGTCATAAAAGAACCAATGCAAACAACCACGCTTGTACACAATAAAGCTGGACTAGTCCATTTGATTCATAACCATTGTTTTTATCCAAGCAATAACTGAAGCGAACCTGCTTTTTCTTTTTTCTTTTTTCTTTTTTCCTTTAATATGTTCTCTGAAAGGCGACGCAAGTCCTGAAGCTGTGAAGAGAGAATTCCCCTTGAATGATGATTAATCCAAAACCTCGAGAACAGAGGATATGCCAGTAAGTTGCATCACAAACTTTAGAAGCAAACCTAAACAATTCAAAGCATGGAACAATAATCGAACAAATACATGGAAATTATTAAAGGAAACCCAATTGCAGCATTAGAGTCCTTGTGGATGTTACATGTTGTCAATGATACCAAACACCTTGTCACCCTTGACTTAAAAATAAATAAATTTCAGACAATGAAAATAAAGGATTTAAACTATCCATAGAGAAGATACTCATATGGTGACAGTTGTCTTGACACCCTTACCTCATATTGCAGACCTGATTCCTACTGGTAGTATTTAGGAAGATGGACATTGATGTGTTTTGACCATGTGGATGTCGATTTTACTGGGTTCAGCAAATAGTGTGTTTGTTATTGCTCAAAAATCCAACTTACTAATAAGCCAATAACACATTTTTTACTATTTTAATAAGTAAATAACACATGTTATTGGAAATAATGAAATCTTATTCTGAAGAAGTCCAATTGAAATAATTATAAGGAAAGAGAAGGGACCTATCCTATATTATACATGGGAACACTGGACAACCACCAAAAAAAAAGTCTTTTGCAATTACATAAATCAGAAAAATACCTGATCAACTAACAATATTAAGAACTGCCAATTCATTTCTTAATTCAAAGGTATATAATGCCCAGTCTAAATTGTCAAATTTTTTTTATTATCTCACCAGCAGTCCTTAAATGTGAGGCCCACCTTTCAATCATCCAAATCACTCATCTGATATGAATGGGAGACAGACCAAGCATGTGGTTCGTTGAACAATCCCAACCACATGATGGATGGACCTTTCACATTGCATATGGACAGTCAAATGAATCATCCTATGTTGTCATCTGGGATTTCTACTGTTGACAAGCCTACACTTTATTGACCTTTAATTGTGAAGGAAAATGTAACAGCACCAAATAAACTCACCAAGGGATTTCTACTGTTGACAAGCCTACACTACTCAAGCAAAGAACCTTCCCCCGTCCAAGTCTCCCAAACATCAAAGCTGCGACTTGCAAATACAAATTCCATTCTCCTATTTATCTGAAAAATCAAAATGGAAAATGCAGCTGGATCCTTAGATATGAGCGAGATTGTGCATCTGTAATGTGATAACCAACAGATGTGATACACCAAAATCTTTATATGTGATACACCAAAATCTTCAACAGCATAGACCATTCAAGAAATTCCCTCCATAATATGCGCATCTGTAATCTTTAAAATAAATATAAAAAAAAAAAATAGAGAAAGAAAAGAAAGAACGAGGGATTAAGATTGCATCCTCAATTCCTCATCGTGGACGCCTCAACTTCATAATAGAAGTGTCAAACATCAACTCGGGAAAGAACCTACTAGACTACCAATTGCTTCAACATCTAGTGACTGGAGATGAGAAGTGGAGGCTGCACTACCATGAAATAATTCATGAAATAGTCTTCTTGATAAATATCACCCAATTAGCTGCACCACCATAGTTTTACTATACAGAAATGCAAGCTGTCTAAGCCTCTGTACCAAAAAAAAAAAAAAAAAAAACTAAACTTACATCATACTTCATCAGGAAGGCATCACTTAAGTGGTACATGACTCTAAAACATTCTTAGACTATACAGAAAAACAATCTGTCTAGGCCTACATCTGTAAACTATGAAGGGGGGAAAAAAGAAGAAGAAAAAGAACTCTACACAACTTGATCAGATCAATCATGAACACCTTTAAAAGCTTAAGTTTGGTCATATAGGTGAGACATCATTGCCTCGGTAAACTCTACTCCACGCAACTTCGGGATAAATCAACAAAACTTGTCACAGCTTGACAAGACCCACTATATTTTGTAAATTATAACATTTTACTGATTTGTGGTGTCAAGACTCAGAAAAACATTCAGATGCCATCATTTTTATTCTCTTAAAATCTGGTGTAATTCAAGTATAGAAAATGTACTGATTCGTAAGTCTTCAACCGACGGATGCAGAATGTGAATGGCTTCAACCATGAGAAACATAAACAATAACAAGACAATCTAAAAATACGAGAATGGAAAAACATATTTATGCCTGTCTTTGATAAGGAAAACTGGCATTGCACACCTATTACTTGGCAATGGCATCATCTAGATGTTGAAGTTCAACAATCTAAAGCCATAAGAAATTTAAATCAACAATCTAAACATTAAGTTGAACGACAAAAATAAAAAATAAAAAAATAACGTCTCTAAATCCGATCGAAAATTCAAAATTGCCATATCTGGCTAGTCAATAGACTAATCATGTCGACCCCTAGGCAGCAGTAGCAGGTTCTGCCTTGTCATCTTCTTCCGCCAGCACTCCCGACTCTTTGGCATTGGCGGTAGCATTTGATAATTCCGCCACTTCTTCCAAACTGGTAGAACGATCTCCCCCCGTCTGTCTGTTTGCACATTGATCGTATAGGGTCCAAAGTAGCCCTATAGTGACAAAGATCAAGACCAGCACCATTTTCTTCCAAACCTCTTTTTGATATGTAATGACGGTGAACAAGTTACTCATATGAGAGAAAATGGTGCTAGTCTTTTCGAAATAATCCATAAAAAATTTCCGCAACACTGCATTTGAAAAACAAATGGTTTGATCAGATTATTTAGAAAAGTGAGAATTAACGAAGTACATTTTAGCATTCTGGAAGATATACCTTCCCGTATCCTCTTCTGTCTAGGATTTCCTGCATCCTCCTTGACAATACCACGTTCGAGATCTGAAATGTTAAAACAGAAAATAAGAAATATGCAAACTTATTCACCTGCATGTTCATAGATCCATGTGATGACCTTACAACTATTAATGATCTATTCAATTTATCCTTTAACCAAACAATCATCTAAAAACCCAACCAACCCCTTGGCCTCAATAAAGTGATGAAAATGAAAGGCCCATTGCATAGTATAAGTTGTTAAAGTGTACATAAACATATTGTACATGCTCAAGGTATTCCGTAAGAGTAACGGTGGCTGCAACAGCCACCACCATTACCTTAATGACACTGGTTGTAATGGCCATTAGGCCTCGTAATGGCTACATATTGATTATATGTCAAACAGTATCATCATTGATTTATACCCTCCATTATGTGGTCTATCCTTTGGTGGTGACCCCCACCCACCCCCCCGACACACACACAAACCACTCCAATCAAATGAAAAATCACTTTGGTCGTTTGATCCTAGGCATCCAATCAATGATAATGAAAGATCCATATTAATTATATGGTCAAGAGGTGCAATCATTGATATAATCAAACACTCTCATCATTGATTTGGACCCTCCATTATGCATCTGACCTTTGGTGGGGAAACCTTCCCCCTCCCAAAAAAAAAAAAAAAAAAAACTTGGTCAAATGAAAACTCACCTTGGTCATTTGATTCTAGGAATCCAATCAACAATAATGAAGGATCCATATTGATTGTATGTCAAAAGGTGCCATCATTGATTTAGACCTACATGCAGTATGCCCTTTGGTTCCCAATCCCTCTTAACTTACTTCCCACCTTACATTGCCCGTGTGTTTCAATAAGGGTAATCATTAGTAGAAATTTAGAAATCTTTTTCTTTTCTTTTCTTTTTTCATTATGATTCTCCAATTTTGGGGCATTGAGCATAATGACAAATCTCATTGTCTGCAACTTCTCACCCCTAGAAATTTCTTGGAAGTTGGAAGACTTTTAGTTTTCGAGGATTTTCTCAATATATCATAAAAAAACTCGTTAAAAAGTAGAACATTTATTAATTTAACATTTATTATAAATTAATAAATATCTAAAACATATAATGTGAGTAGCTATGGACAATTTTATGCACACAGTTAGTGCTCAGAGTAATGAACTTTGGGTTTTGTAAGGACATTGGAAAGGATTTCCAAGGTATTTAGGTAATACCAATGTCTAAGCGAGGGGCATTTCTGTCCTATTACAAAATTGTATTTTACACAAGTACACACTCCAACTGGTAGTTCTAAAATGTTAAATCTGTGTATATAATAAAATAATAAAAATCCAACTAAAAGTTGTGATAATTTTGCAATAAAATTGTAAGAAATTAAAATTTGGTGAGATTTTGTAAATACTATAGAATTAACACAATAATATCATTTTATCTATATTTCACGATGCCATGAGGTTTTCAAAATCTCACCATACTTGTTACAATGGTAGTGAGATACCCATAAGGAATTTGAACACCCCTGAATTCTAATGTCCAGAAGCCCCAAAATACAAAAACTACCCCCCCCCCCCCCAAACAGAAAAAAATGGCCCAAGTGGTATCCATAATAAGCAATAAATGGAGTGCTTACACCTACATGATGTATGGTCCAAATCAATGAATCTTCATACTATAATCAATATGTACCTTCCATTTTCCAAGTCATTATTTGGATTGTTAGCATATTATCTGATCAAAGTAATTTTTATTGGGATGGGCAATCAAAGGTGGCCTACACCATAGACAATGATCAAACATTTTATATATAATAAATACAGATGGTAATAAAAAAAAAAATTCGATATTGTGGTATTAACACGATAATATCATTTTATCAATATTTCACGAGATGTCATGATATTTTCAAAATCTTGTCATACTTGATACAATGGTGTTGAGACACCCATAAGGCATTTGAAAACTTGTGTACTCTAATGTCCAGAAGCCCTAAATAAAAAAAATTATACAAAAAAAAAAAGAAAATGAAAAGAAAAGTGGAGATTCGTATTGCCAGAAATCCAAATGGCCCCTAGGTGGCATCTGTAATAAGCAAAAATGGGGTGCCTAAGCCTACGTAATGTAAGGTCCAAATCAATGAAGTTTTGTACTGTAATCAATATGTACCTTTCATTTCCCAAGTCATTATTTGGCTTGTTAGCATTATTTGATCAAAGTAACTTTTATAGAGATAGGCAATCAAAGTTTGCCTACAAAATAGACAATGATCAAGCACTTTCTGTAATAAATGCAGATTGTTATTTTCTGGCCTTTGATTGGATGGTTGGAACCATCCAGTAGTGATTTTTTGGGAGAGAATTGGCAATAAGAAGGTGGGCCCAGATGATGGATAATCCCAATCACTAATCTGAATTTCTAGGATAATAAATATAGTCCCTACATTTCCTACAAATTGATCAGATGCTTAAGATCAAAAGATCATAGTGATTTTTAGAGGGACAGCCAGATGGGTAATCAAAAGCGGCCCCACATCATAGACGGTCCAAATAAATGACTTGACCTTTTTTAGCATGTAAAATATATGGGCCATCATTTTCATAGCCATTGGGATCATCCACTCAAAGTGATATTTAAGAGGGATGAGCAATCAAACGTTGGGCCCACATGACAGATAGTCCATATCAATGATTCTTGCTTATTATAATAAATTTCTAGCATCCATTTTCCTAGCCATGGATTGGATGATTAGGATCATTCAATTAAAGTGGTCCTGAGAGAGATGGGCAATCAAATGTGGGACACATGATGGAGCTAGGCCCACATCAAAGATTGGACATTTTCCAATATGATCATCATCTAAGCCTTTCCAACCACTTTGCCGTTTGCTGCAAACAGGAGATCCCCGTTTGCAGCTTCGGTGTGATGAGGTTGCACTGAGGATGTGATGTGGTTGCAAACCTATGTGATGACGTGGACCAATAAAAAAGCTGCAAACAGGGATTTCGTGTTTGCAGGAAACAGAGGATCCGGAATCATATGCTTCCTACAACTGAGGTCCACCATTTGGTGATTCGAACCATTGATTTGATGGGTCCCACCATGGATGGACCATGACCTGAAAATCTTCTGTTGGTCAAATGGTTCATACATCGTTGAGCAATGCAATAAAGATCTGCAGAGAATATTTTGGGACATGGTCCATCCACTCGTTCTCTTGGATTAGGAGATCTGAGGTATAGATTCTAGCAAAATATGTGGTTGATTACTATAATAAATTTAAAAATTGATTAGTAACCAAATCAGTAACAACTTTAAATTCAAATCATAAGCAGAAAATCTTAAAACAGCCCGTGCTCTTATTTAGAATTGAATAGCAACAATGTCGGAATTGTTGGGTGCGTTGCACAAAACTTCAGGATCTCGTAAAACACAATCAAACAATCACTCACACGAACACGAGATTTTTACGTGGAAAACCCTCCAACAGAGGTAAAAACCAAGTGCGCATAACAATCAAAGAGAACTGAAAAATAAGAAATCTTACTGATTCGAGGACTACGAAGACGCTAAGAACTGACGGACAGTGTGGATGAAGCGTCACGGGCTCGAACCTTTTCTCTTCGAACTTCTTCTCTCTCTCTCTCTCTCTCTCTCTCTCTCTATTCTCTTCTTCTTTTTCTCTCTTTCACCTTGGACATGTAGAACACCTATTAGAATACCCTAATCTTGAATCTCAAGTGTTTATATAACACTTTGTGAGAGACAGAGCCAAAACAGGAAACTGCGTATTGCAGTCAGTGCGCATCGTCACCCGGTCGCCCAACACGCTTGACCGATCGCAAGCAACCCAAAACTGTCCGATGAGCAACATGAGAGAAAACACTCTAATTAGACCGGTCACGCCACATTGGCGATCGGTAGCTAGCTAATGGCGACCAGTCTCAACAAACCAAAACCTGTCTAGCGTGCAGAGCTCCTCTAGGGCCAATATTCGATCGATATCGCTAGTGCATGTGCGATCGGTTGCTGGACCCAATTTCCACCACAGTCTCTTCTCAACTCCTGAGAAGGAAAACCCCATCAGGAATAAAAGGCCTGGATGTTCTTGTCATCCTGAGTGATATGGTACAAATCTTGCTCCAAACGGTAGAGACGGGTCTCATTGCTTTGTTGGTAGATCACTTTGAGGTGATCCCACATCACTTTGGTTGTACAATGTAGGTTAGCCTAATAGCAATCGATTTGTCCACGGAGTCGACAATCCAAGTGTTGATTCTTCCATTCTTCATTTCTCAATCGGCCAGTCGCTCCAGATCGATGGAAGGGGTTGCAACCAACTCATCACTTAGTCCTCATAAGCCACGACCCTAAAAAAACTCTAAAAGTGGATATTCCATATGCCCTAGTTGGTTTCGTCAAAACAACACCAGGGGGCTTCGCCCCAAGAATTTTCTTTATCCATAATCATAAAAAAAAAAAAAAGAGTATTGATCAAGGAGATCATCGACTACGAAGTATGAAGGACTGAGAAAAAGTTGTGTCACCGGCGATGAAGACCAGAGCCTAAACAAATGGAGAACTAAACGGAGGAGATGCAACTGTTCACAATTGCAAAGGGTGTCGAGAGCTACTACTGGAATCGGAAAGGGAGGCTGGATTCCAACAATGAATCGAGCAATTGCTGGATTTTAGTGATGTGTTCGAACAACAAGGAGAGAGGAGATTTCTTGCCCTGATACCATGTCAGTCAACCACTTTTAAGTTATGGGTTTCTCTGCAACCCTCAAAGAAAAGACTCATATAAATATATGAGACCAATTACAAGAATGCCCCTTTAGAAGAATAACAGCCCAACATAGGCAAGAGACAAAGGGGAAAAAAAGATAAAATAACACGAACATGCACATAATTATACATGAGTTAACATGGAACTCAGCTGTAGTCACTCGTGAATAAGACAGAAAGAAAACAAGAAACATCTATATGAGTAAGACAAGAAATACTTACAGAAGACATGATAGTAGTTCCATTGGAAATGTCTGGCACGGACAAAAAGTTTTGGGGAACAGGCAGGCATTGCAAAATAAACTCATATTGGGGAAAGTAACCCCTTCCCAGATAGTTTTCATTTGGTCTCTTCTAGGAGATTTTTCAAATTTCGGAGCACCTAAAAAATAGCATAAAAAAGTAAACAATTGTATATCATGAAGCATCCAGAGATTTCCACAATAATTTTACAAAAGGGAGCAAATAAATAATGGAGATTACAACTTATAGAGGCTTACAAACGCCTGGTCAAAAACAAGGGCTGATAGGACAAGGATAGTTGTGCATGCCACAGAAATGACACTAACTAATGCAATCTCTGAATCTTAATAACCTCAATAACAGGATGCTTGATGCTGATATCTGAGTGCAGTGTGCAGCACTCTATCAAGTCAACTACGTGGCTGTGAAGCCACCAGAAAGGTTAACCCATCTCCCTTCAATTTGCAACTTGAGCTGTGCTACAATTTAAGAAATGGTCTCTATCTTTTTTGCTGATAATTAGCGAAGAAGTTTATTACCACAAGAAAAAAAGAATATGCATCAAGTGGTAAAGAGTACGTGATATATATATATAAAGGGAAAACTCGATAGTCATCCCTTATCCAACTCATCAGTGGGCAATCAGGAGATTTTATTAAAAAGTCCTAAAGACCGTATACAATCCAACAACAACATTTTCATCATTACCAATGTGGCAAAACAAAATTTTTAGCTTAGACACAAATGTTAGGAAATAGTCAGTCCTGTGAATGAATCAATGAACTAAGTGATTTCACTACAGATTCCAGGAGATCCATCTCATACTCAATTCTTTCATTTATCCATTTCTGTCGAAACATTAAAAAAAATCAATAAACAAATTACAACCCGGAATTTAGAAATTTTTTTTTATGGAATTTAACTGCTGTTTTATGAGAACTTATCCATAATAGAAAGAGAAATTATATTACAATGTGTCCTTGATAGAAACTCCATGAAGTGCTCACTTATACATGGCAAACCTGCCACAGGACAAGATAAATGTTCTCGTGGGCCACCATGTAGATGGGATATAGGCCAAAAGTTGTACCAGTTGGACAGCTCAGATCACCTTATTGTTGTAAGCTTTTCCTGTTGAATGTGGACTGTAGCTCTTTTTTGAGTTAACCATCATTTTTCAGGCAACTGATCAGATGGTTGTGAAATGCCTTGCTTATTGGTGCATGGCCAAATCCTTTTGCTAGCCCACCGAATCAACAGTCCCAATTCTTAAACACAAACAGCACCATACTTTCTCCTTTCTTTCTTTCTTTTGTTTTTCTTGTTTCCTTTATCCTTTTTTTTTTCTTTTCCTTTCTTTCTTTCTTTCTTCTTTTTTTTTTTTTTTTTTTTGACAATTTCAAACGGCGTGTATAAAATAGATATGTATCACACATTTTTGGGCTGTGAGCTATTCGCTCGGATTGTCCGATCAGTCTGATTTTTAGGCCACATTTCACACATAGTAGGGCTGCTGCATAAGCCTTTTGGATCTTGAACATGCCCCATTGAAAAAAATGTTTTAGTTGAATGATATGATCTCAGTTTCTTTCCAGAAGGAGAAAAATCGACAAAGCACGTGAAATAGAATCAAGTACGTGCTCGAGGAGGATCTCAGGATGAGTAGTACCGTGTTCGGGAAATCCATCAGCGGTAGTTCGGGAAATCCATCAGCAACCAGTCTGATTCCTTCATTTCACATGTTGTGAGAGGAAATTCCAATAGTTATTAGTTTTTTCAGTTGAATAGAGAGAAACAACAAACAAGGTGAAGCCTCCAGTCCACAACTATAACCAGGACATGAACTGATGGTCTGTTCGGATGTACCCCAGAATGTGATTAGGATCCAAAATGGGGCCCTCGCCATACCCATGATCGCTCTGCAGAAGCAGAGCAGTTTGGCAGGTTGCCCTGGAAGCTCACATCGACAAAATCCACCCCAAATCGAGAATGTAATGGTAACAGGTCAAACTTGTCATGGATATTAGGAAACATACCACCATTCACAATTCAGTTCATTTGTGCATCCAAAGGCAATTGAAATGCCATTTTACATATAAGATCCGAATAAAGGGTACAAAATAACTGATGGTATGAATTAATTATAACTGATCCACCAGCTTCTTATCTGCAGTGGGAGGAATGGACTGTTGCTGAAAAGCATCATAACAGAACAGTGATAGAGCTTCCTCTTCTCCCAGCAATTCCACTCCATATGTGCGGTCTAATACTCTGCTCGAATCAAACCATCCATTGAGGGATTGGATCATTAGCAATTTCTCATGATTCATTGTCATCAAGTTGGCAATTTGCGAAGCTGACACCCCATACAGTGGGGAAGCTACATATGCACCATTGATCTAAAGCAATCAGGACATTCAGTCCTCAAAGCAAAGAGAATGGAAAAAATCAGCTTAAGGCGGTTGGGATTGTTGTTAAAAAATCAGCTTACGACCAAAGTGAGTTCTTTTTCCTCAAATGCTAGGGTAACAAGAAACAAAGGGTGGTTTATTATTGTTAAAAGTCATAAAAGAACCAATGCAAACAACCACGCTTGTACACAATAAAGCTGGACTAGTCCATTTGATTCATAACCATTGTTTTTATCCAAGCAATAACTGAAGCGAACCTGCTTTTTCTTTTTTCTTTTTTCCTTTAATATGTTCTCTGAAAGGCGACGCAAGTCCTGAAGCTGTGAAGAGAGAATTCCCCTTGAATGATGATTAATCCAAAACCTCGAGAACAGAGGATATGCCAGTAAGTTGCATCACAAACTTTAGAAGCAAACCTAAACAATTCAAAGCATGGAACAATAATCGAACAATACATGGAAATTATTAAAGGAAACCCAATTGCAGCATTAGAGTCCTTGTGGATGTTACATGTTGTCAATGATACCAAACACCTTGTCACCCTTGACTTAAAAATAAATAAATTTCAGACAATGAAAATAAAGGATTTAAACTATCCATAGAGAAGATACTCATATGGTGACAGTTGTCTTGACAACCCTTACCTCATATTGCCGACCTGATTCCTACTGGTAGTATTTAGGAAGATGGACATTGATGTGTTTTGACAATGTGGATGTCGATTTTACTGGGTTCAGCAAATAGTGTGTTTGTTATTGCTCAAAAAATCCAACTTACTAATAAGCCAATAACACATTTTTTACTATTTTAATAAGTAAAATAACACATGTTATTGGAAATAATGAAATCTTATTCTGAAGAAGTCCAATTGAAATAATTATAAGGAAAGAGAAGGGACCTATCCTATATTATACATAGGAACACTGGACAACCACCAAAAAAAAAGTCTTTTGCAATTACATAAATCAGAAAAATACCTGATCAACTAACAATATTAAGAACTGCCAATTCATTTCTTAATTCAAAGGTATATAATGCCCAGTCTAAATTGTCAATTTTTTTTATTATCTCACCGGCACTCCTTAAATGTGAGGGCCCACCTTTCAATCATCCAAATCACTCGTCTGATATGAATGGGAGACAGACCAAGCATGTGGTTCGTTGAACAATCCCAACCACATGATGGATGGACCTTTCACATTGCAAATGGACAGTCAAATGAATCATCCTATGTTGTCATCTGGGATTTCTACTGTTGACAAGCCTACACTTTATTGACCTTTTATTGTGAAGGAAAATGTAACAGCACCAAATAAACTCACCAAGGGATTTCTACTGTTGACAAGCCTACACTACTCAAGCAAAGAACCTTCCCACGTCCAAGTCTCCCAAACATCAAAGCTGTGACTTGCAAATACAAATTCCATTCTCCTATTTATCTGAAAAATCAAAATGGAAAATGCAGCTGGATCCTTAGATATGAGCTAGATTGTGCATCTGTAATGTGATAACCAACAGATGTGATACAACCAAAATCTTTATATGTGATACACCAAAATCTTCAACAGCATAGACCATTCAAGAAATTCCCTCCATAATATGCGCATCTGTAATCTGTAAAATAAATATAAAAAAAAAAATAGAGAAAGAATAGAAAGAACGAGGGATTAAGATTGCATCCTCAATTCCTCATCGTGGACGCCTCAACTTCATAATAGAAATATCGAACATCAACTCGGGAAAGAACCTACTAGACTACCAATTGCTTCAACGTCTAGTGACTGGAGATGAGAAGTGGAGGATGCACTACCATGAAATAATTCATGAAATAGTCTTCTTGATAAATATCACCAAATTAGCTGCACCACCATAGTTTTACTATACAGAAATGCAAGCTGTCTAAGCCTCTGTACCAAAAAAAAAAAAAACTAAACTAAACTTACATCATACTTCATCAGGATGGCATCACTTAAGTGGTACATGACTCTAAAACATTCTTAGACTATACAGAAAAAACAATCTGTCTAGGCCTACATCTGTAAACTATGAAGGGGGAAAAAAGAAGAAAGAAAAAGAACTCTACATAACTTGATCAGATCAATCACGAACACCTTTAAAAGCTTAAGTTAGGTCATATAGGTGAGACATCATTGCCTCAGTAACTCACTCCACGCAACTTCAGGATAAATCAACAAAACTTGTCACAGCTTGACAAGACCCACTATATTTTGTAAATTATAACAGTTTACTGATTTGTGGTGTCAAGACTCAGAAAAACATTCAGATGCCATCATTTTTATTCTCTTAAAATCTGGTGTAATTCAAGTATAGAAAATGTACTGATTCATAAGTCTTCAACGGACGGATGCAGAATGTGAATGGCTTCGACCATGAGAAAACATAAACAACACAAGACAATCTAAAAATACGAGAATGGAAAAACATATTTTATGCCTGTCTTTGATAAACGGAAAACTGGCATTGCACACCTATTACTTGGCAATGGCATCATCTAGATGTTGAAGTTCAACAATCTAAAGCCATAAGAAATTTAAATCAACAATCTAAACATAAAGTTGAACGACAAAAAAAAAAAAAACAAAAATAACTGTCACTAAATCCGATTGAAAATTCAAAATTGCCATATCTGGCTAGTCAACAGACTATCATGTCGACCCCTAGGCAGCAGTAGCAGGTTCTGCTTGTCATCTTCTTCCGCCAGCAACTCCCCGACTCTTTGGCATTGGCGGTAGCATTTGATAATTCCTCCACTTCTTCCAAACTGGTAGAACGATCTCCCCCCGTCTGTCTGTTTGCACATTGATCGTATAGTGTCCAAAGTAGCCCTATGTGACAAAGATCAAGACCAGCACCATTTTCTTTTCCAAACCTCTTTTGATATGTAATGACGTGTGAACAATGTTACTCATATGAGAGAAAATGGTGCTAGTCTTTCGAAATAATTCCATAAAAAAATTTCCGCAAACACTCTGCATTTGAAAAAAACAAAGGTTGATCAGATTATTTAGAAAAGTGGAATTAACGAAGTACATTGTAGCATTCTGGAAGATATACCTTCCAGTATCCTCTTCTGTCTAGGATTTCCTGCATCCTCCCTTGACAATACCACGTTCGAGATCTGAAATGTTAAAACAGAAAATAAGAAAATATGCAAACTTATTCACCTGCATGTTCATAGATTCCATGTGATGACCTACAACTATTAATGATCTATTCAATTTATCCTTTAACCACCAATCATCTAAAAACCCAACCAACCCCTTGGCCTCAATAAGTTGATGAAATGAAAGGCCCATTGCATAGTATAAGTAGTTAAAGTGTACTAACATATTGTACATGCTCAAGGTATTCCGTAAGAGTAACGGTGGCTGCAACGGCCACCACCATTACCTTAATGACACTGTTGTAATGGGCATTAGGCCTCGTAATGGCTACATATTGATTATATGTCAAACAGTATCATCATTGATTTATTACCCTCCATTATGTGGTCTATCCTTTGGTGGTGACCCCCACCCACCCCCCCCACACACACAAACCACTCCAATCAAATGAAAAATCACTTTGGTCGTTTGATCCTAGGCATCCAATCAATGATAATGAAAGATCCATATTAATTATATGGTCAAGAGGTGCCATCATGATATAATCAAACACTCTCATCATTGATTTGGACCCTCCATTATGCATCTGACCTTTGGTGGGGAAACCTTCCCCCTCCCAAAAAAAAAAAAAAAAAAAAACTTGGTCAAATGAAAACTCACCTTGGTCATTTGATTCTAGGAATCCAATCAACAATAATGAAGGATCCATATTGATTGTATGTCAAAAGGTGCCATCATTGATTTAGACCTACATGCAGTATGCCCTTTGGTTCCCAATCCCTCTAACTTACTTCCCACCTTACATTGCCCGTGTGTTTCAATAAGGGTAATCATTAGTAGAAATTTAGAAATCTTTTTCTTTTCTTTTCTTTTTTCATTATGATTCTCCAATTTTGGGGCATTGAGCATAATGACAAATCTCATTGTCTGCAACTTCTCACCCCTAGAAATTTCTTGGAAGTTGGAAGACTTTTAGTTTTCGAGGATTTTCTCAATATATCATAAAAAACTCGTTAAAAAGTAGAACATTTATTAATTTAACATTTATTATAAATTAATAAATATCTAAAACATATAATGTGAGTAGCTATGGACAATTTTATGCACACAGTTAGTGCTCAGAGTAATGAACTTTGGGTTTTGTAAGGACATTGGAAAGGATTTCCAAGGTATTTAGGTAATACCAATGTCTCAGCAAGGGGCATTTATGTCCTATTACAAAATTGTATTTTACACAAGTACACACTCCAACTGGTAGTTCTAAAATGTTAATCTGTGTATATAATAAAATAATAAAAATCCAACTAAAAGTTGCGATAATTTTGCAATAAAATTGTAAGAAATTAAAATTTGGTGAGATTTTGTAAATACTATAGAATTAACACAATAATATCATTTTATCTATATTTCACGATGCCATGAGGTTTTCAAAATCTCACCATACTTGTTACAATGGTAGTGAGATACCCATAAGGATTTGAACACCCCTGAATTCTAATGTCCAGAAGCCCCAAAATACAAAAAACAACCCAAAAAAAAAACAAAAAAAAAAAAAAAAAAAACAAAAAAAAAAAAAAAAAAAAAACCCCCCCCCCCACCCCCCCCCCCCCCCCCCCCCCCCCCCCCCCCCAAACAGAAAAAAATGGCCCAAGTGGTATCCATAATAAGCAATAAATGGAGTGCTTACACCTACATGATGTATGGTCCAAATCAATGAATCTTCATACTATAATCAATATGTACCTTCCATTTTCCAAGTCATTATTTGGATTGTTAGCATATTATCTGATCAAAGTAATTTTTATTGGGATGGGCAATCAAAGGTGGCCTACACCATAGACAATGATCAAACATTTTATATATAATAAATACAGATGGTAATAAAAAAAAAAATTCGATATTGTGGTATTAACACGATAATATCATTTTATCAATATTTCACGAGATGTCATGATATTTTCAAAATCTTGTCATACTTGATACAATGGTGTTGAGACACCCATAAGGCATTTGAAAACTCGTGTACTCTAATGTCCAGAAGCCCTAAATAAAAAAAATTATACAAAAAAAAAAGAAAATGAAAAGAAAAGTGGAGATTCGTATTGCCAGAAATCCAAATGGCCCCTAGGTGGCATCTGTAATAAGCAAAAATGGGGTGCCTAAGCCTACGTAATGTAAGGTCCAAATCAATGAAGTTTTGTACTGTAATCAATATGTACCTTTCATTTCCCAAGTCATTATTTGGCTTGTTAGCATTATTTGATCAAAGTAACTTTTATAGAGATAGGCAATCAAAGTTTGCCTACAAAATAGACAATGATCAAGCACTTTCTGTAATAAATACAGATTGTTATTTTCTGGCCTTTGATTGGATGGTTGGAACCATCCAGTAGTGATTTTTTGGGAGAGAATTGGCAATAAGAAGGTGGGCCCAGATGATGGATAATCCCAATCACTAATCTGAATTTCTAGGATAATAAATATAGTCCCTACATTTCCTACAAATTGATCAGATGCTTAAGATCAAAAGATCATAGTGATTTTTAGAGGGACAGCCAGATGGGTAATCAAAAGCGGCCCCACATCATAGACGGTCCAAATAAATGACTTGACCTTTTTTAGCATGTAAAATATATGGGCCATCATTTTCATAGCCATTGGGATCATCCACTCAAAGTGATATTTAAGAGGGATGAGCAATCAAACGTTGGGCCCACATGACAGATAGTCCATATCAATGATTCTTGCTTATTATAATAAATTTCTAGCATCCATTTTCCTAGCCATGGATTGGATGATTAGGATCATTCAATTAAAGTGGTCCTGAGAGAGATGGGCAATCAAATGTGGGACACATGATGGAGCTAGGCCCACATCAAAGATTGGACATTTTCCAATATGATCATCATCTAAGCCTTTCCAACCACTTTGCCGTTCGACTCTGGATCCTCTGTTTGCTGCAAACAGGAGATCCCCGTTTGCAGCTTCGGTGTGATGAGGTTGCACTGAGGATGTGATGTGGTTGCAAACCTATGTGATGACGTGGACCAATAAAAAAGCTGCAAACAGGGATTTCGTGTTTGCAGGAAACAGAGGATCCGGAATCATATGCTTCCTACAACTGAGGTCCACCATTTGGTGATTCGAACCATTGATTTGATGGGTCCCACCATGGATGGACCATGACCTGAAAATCTTCTGTTGGTCAAATGGTTCATACATCGTTGAGCAATGCAATAAAGATCTGTAGAGAATATTTTGGGACATGGTCCATGCACTCGTTCTCTTGGATTAGGAGATCTGAGGTATAGATTCTAGCAAAATATGTGGTTGATTACTATAATAAATTTAAAAATTGATTAGTAACCAAATCAGTAACAACTTTAAATTCAAATCATAAGCAGAAAATCTT
>PVNU02002593.1:0-23644 GCA_003013855.2 Liriodendron chinense
TATTGCTCTCACATGTATCATAACATACATGATATCATGATAATCATGTTCTATTTATAATAAATCATAAAGTATATCAATCATAACCTCATCCTCGTATATTTTATACAATTCTATCCGTTGATGATTCACATCCTATCTTTTATTAACTGGAATATTACCTGTGATGGAAATGACCTCACTGGGCTTTTAGCTCACCAAAATCACCACAGTTCTTGCAAGTTTTCAGGAGGAAAAAGATGTAGACGAAGCAGAGTATTCAGATGGTCATATGTTATTCAAACGCCAACCGTAGTCGATTTATTTTGTAAAATTTAATGTAATAAGACATTAGTGGAAAAGAAACTTTATATTTGGGATTTATTTTAGTTATGCGATGTGTGGAATGGAATCTCATAGATCTACGCTCGAATTTTCAATTCCTGGAACTCGGGCTTTGGGTTGTTGTACTCGAGTCTCGAATTTCGGGGCGTGAAACAAGGCCTAGTCCGGTCTTCACCAGTCGGCCAAGAGGGCCATGACCGGTCTTGACCAGTCGGCCACCACACCAGCCCTCCTCCCAACTCTCTATACAAAGGACCAAGTGGCCCGACCGGTCTTGACCGATCGGCCAACAGGTCGGTCCCCCTCTTGTGCTCTCTAGACTCTCCCTGGACCTCTGCTAGACCAGTCTAGACCAGTCGGCCAACCATCTCGACCAGTCAAGACTGGTCAACCAACAGGTAGCTAGTGTATTTCAGCAGCTTTCCAGCAAGCTCCGAAAATCATGCGCTACGGGAGTCCTTACGCAATTCTGAAAGTTTCTGAGGTGGTAAAACCCCTCTATTATAAAAGGACACCTAGGGGTGGATCTAAAGGCATCATAGAAGGCTTGGGAAGTCGTGGGAGGTGAAGGAGATCGCTGTGGAGCGTCTGCAACTCCTCCAAACTTGGTTTTTCTATGTTTTTCGTAGTTTTCCTTTGAGCTTTAATTCAACCTATTAATGGTTGGCTAAACCTCTTAGCTAGGGCTAAGAGGTGAAGCTTTTAGTTGTTTACAATGTTCACTTCGAATTAATTTAAATACTTTTTGGTTTTATGAAGAACACTTCTGGTTCAAGTTTGAAATAAAGTTAGTATTTTTAGTTAATCTTCTATTTTTTGTGATTGCTCTTACATGGGATGTTTTGATTACTGTGATTGCTTAATGGGAGTGTTGATTGATAGGATTTTGGGTTGTAGAAATCCAAGATTCATCATGATGATATGTGGATGCTAGGGGATCTTACAAACTAAGTTTCCTAAGAACTTATCTAGAACTAAACTAGAAGGGGTTTTTATCTTTTGATTTAATCTGAGATAGGTGTTTATGTATTGATTTTGGGTCAATAGAAGTTTAATTCATGCTTCTAAATCAAGTTTAGTGACAAGGCTTGAGGAAGAATCATGAATGTGATCTTGCTTGTTTTGTTAAGGATTGGGTTGTGTGATTGAATACACCCAATGCCTTAGTTGATTATGAGAGGACCATATCAGTAGATGATCCATCTATATTAGATGCATTATGATGATTTGATTACTCTATATTCCTATTGGATAGGGATAAAACTCCGATTCCAATTGTGTTATTGGCTTGAATGGTTTGAATTAGCATTGTGAATGATTATTAGTGGATCATTGGCGCTCTAGTATTTATTTCCTTGATTTACTTCTTAAGTAGATAGATTTATGTTCTTAATTACCATCCATCATTACAAATTTGAATTTAGCCCATCCTAGTTATAAAACTTAGAATTGTTACGACAATCCCTGAGGATCGACCTCGGTCTTACCGAGAATTATTACTACATCGCAGCCTTGCACTTGAGGTGAGCGAACAATGAACAATACAGATTCTTCATAAATCAAATTCAAGCATATATAAACTGACATTCAATTCCATATATAATAGAAGCTTAAAACAAACTGACTAAGGTATGGTATAAATTGAGACTACAAGTGAGAAAATGTACAAGAACTACTCACATTGATAATATCAGCGATCACACTTAATATTTGACTTTGTGCAGCGAGTCGACTCAACTGTTTAACCCAACAAGTTGACTCACTAAACTTTCTCTTTTTTACCTTCTTTCTCTCCTTTCCTCTTCTTTTCTTTCCTTCTCCTTTATCGTCAGCAATGGGTTTGGAACCACACCCGACTTGACTCAAGAATTGATTCTGAATCACTCAGCGAGCCCAACACTCTCTCTCTCTCTCTCTCTCTCTCTCTCTAGTTTCTTTTGATTTTTTTTCCTTTTTCATGATTTTTCTCTCATTGTGCGTGATTTATTTTCTCTTAGGTAGTAACTCTTTTAGAATGTTTTAGCTAATAGACATAGTTTCAGGAGGTTCTTACATAAGAAATCACGTCGATTTGGTTTACGGTACTTACACAATAGTTACGCATGGGAGAAGTGCTTTAGGTTCTATTTTGATTGGGGTTTAGCTTCTACACAGAGATTAATTCTTGGATTGGATTCATTGATTAAATACTGTCAGATGGCCCACCTCATGGACGTTTTGGATAGGTGATCAAGTCCTTCACAAGAACTCATGGTTCTGATTCAAATCAGGAAAGATGATGGGTTTTAATGGTGTATTTCATACAGTAGGCTGCTTCTTCGAAATGAGGCTTATGGATGGTGCAGATTAATTGTGTGAAGCTTATAGATGGTCAAAATCCAAGCTCTAAATCCTTTCGACCAGTTGCTTTGAAGTTATAAACTTTCAGCACATTTTTTTCGTGTTCACTACCATGAATTTCAGGAAGAGCAGGATTTCCAACACTCATGATTGGCTACTCTCAGTATCTTTGGATTCTGTTGAGATCTAGGAATTATTCTAAGATGCTTGAATGCTGAGATTAAATCTTGGGTTTGGATTTCCAAACCTATACGATGAAGAAGGCAGTCCATGAAACTTTCACGTGCAGTTATTCTTGGTTATGATCAGTATGATCCGATTTAGATGGATGTGATGATGGGGAATTTCTCTCCTTGGATTCACAGTTGACTCCTCTAAATAGGAAAGCATAGAGTCATTTTTCACACGCAGGAAATTCTTGGAACGTGATTTGTAGAACAGGCATTTTTTATGTTGCTATTGTTGGAGCTCTATGGTCAGGATTAATATAAATCTTATTGTTTTTAGGGTCTTTTGATTGGAGGGTGTCGTTCATAGAAAACCTTTGCAGAAAATCTCGTCGATAAATGACGAAGAAGATGTTCTTAAATTGGACGGCTAAGGGTAGTCTAATGAATGACCATGATCTATTGTACATAGTCATTTCGGATCGTAAGTTACATTGGTTCCCTTAACGAAGAAGACAGGAAGAAGTTTCATTCGAACATGGTTTGAATGCTATTCTGTGCGCTAGAATGTCTTTCTAATTTTAGTTCTTGAATTCTACACATGCACACGTGTTCTATAGTTCAAAACTTGGTTCACACATGTAAACATCCAGAAGTGTGTAAATCATGCTCGTTGGTCATGATATCTAGTGGTCCGCCCAATGATCAGGTTAGATATTTACAAACTTACCGCAATTGTTTAATCAAATTTATATGGGTTGATTTTAATGGTTAAATTACTTTCGAATCACAAATCAATGTTCTCGGAGGTTCTTGGCGGTGTCTAAGTGTAGATGTATAGTAAGTCTATTAGTGGAGAGGTGTCTAAGTGTAGATGTATAGTCAGTCTATTGATAATCAGATTGTTGTCTTGTGGAGAGAAGGTGCGCGATATAAGGTGTATGCACGACTGCCATAAATGTTTTGAATTTAGAAACCATAGGATTTTTAGGATTCCTCTTGTATGGTCTAGGATCTTAGGAGATAGGTCTAAATGTGCCCTAATGTAAGATGTAAAACCGATTGATTTGTCAGGCAACACCTATGGATCATAAAGAGGGTTGTTTGATGATTTTTAAGTGGGCATCTATTGGATATAATGTGAAATATGATGGATGATGTATCTTGTGAGTTGGGTCTCAAAATTGATAATGTACAACTCAATTGGACCAACAAGGCATTTTTTTAAAATTCCATCGTGATCGGGTTTCCTAGAAATAAATTTTCTAAGGTTTCAGTGTCGGGTATACACATATACAACTTGAAGAACATTAATTGTTCAATGGTACATATGTAACCATTGGAATTAGCTTTTAATGGTGTGCAACACTCCAAATATACGAGGATCATGATGTAAGGTTTAAATTGATTGATGATTAGATACTAATCGCTTAAATTGCATCCATTATCTATTTCATGATGATGTAAAGGTCCATACTCAAAATCAATGGTTGGATAGCTTTATCTATGGATGAAGAGTACTTTCCACCGGGTTTAGATTTAGATGAGTATAGATGGACGATTAAAATGAGATAGATTGATGGGACTTACACACGTGTGCTTAAATAAATGTAAATATATGTGCTCACGTGAGTGTGTACACACACCAAAATTCTAGGTCATTACATTTCACCCCTCTTAAAAGAATTTTGTCTTTGAAATTAAAAAATCTTACCATGTATATAGATGAGAATACTCTAATTTAAGGAGTGCATTAGTGTTCGCTATGTCCCTTACGAGTTAGGTTTGTATTTACACCAATATATATAATTGACTAAATGAACTCTGGTTCTTACAGTCCACTCCCCTTAAAGAATCACGTCCTTAAGATTTGAGAATAAACACCTCAATCATCATCCTTACAAAAAATTTACAATGGCACACCCTATCTCCTATGTGTATAAGTGTGTGACCAAAGCCAACAATATGTTCTTAATCAAGCAATGCTTAAAATTTCGCTATAACTCCAACATAAATACCAAGATAATCCATACTTAACTCCCTCTAATTCTTCAGGTTTTCTGCCTCTACACTCTTCAATAACCAGGGTTGTTTTCAGTAACTTGATAGCATCTAAGGTCCACAAAAATCATCAAGAGTTCTTATAACCTATAATAATCCTAAGTTTATTTCAATAACATAAAGGTCAGAAAATTTTATTTCAAAACCTACTAAGAGTAAAGAATTTATTTCAATGTCCACCAAAAGTTAAAAATTTATTTCAGTATCCACCCAAAAGTTAGATCGTCATCAAGTCATTGATTTCAGCTCATAACAGGACCTTAGGTCTCAGTTCATCCTCAATCTTAAGGTCTGACATAACCCATACCTAGGTCCTCAAAGTAATCTAATTCTTACTCTTTGATACCATTCAGTAACATTCCAAAATCCGACGACCAAATATAATGAATCAGATCCCGAATTCAAGGGTATTAGATAAATAATGAACAATGCTTCATTACTACATGTCATTTTTTTACATCCAATCAACTTTTCACATTCGATTAACACTCAGATGCACACATTAACCCATTACTTATATCTATCAAATTAAATCATCATCCTTTTATAAATCAAATTTGAATCATTTTTCCACATTCATCAATCTGCTATTTAAATTCTCTCACAAATAACTCAATGGTCATCTACATAGACCCTTTTACATACACGATAAGAAAATAAAATACAATGAAGTCTTCTAAAATTCTTCCTGCTCTAGGATGTCCTCTTCAATGTCACTACTTGAAACTATTTTTTTTCCAAAATAATGGGTGAACTATAAAAGCTGATGAGATAGCCTTATACAGTTTATCATTTGTGATCAAAATAACAAATCGCATAAAGGCATTTTCATAAAAATATAAAAATTGAGCATTCAATTCTCTTGAACCATGCATGTAATGCAAGATATGCAAGTATGCATCAACTATCTTAGTCCAATTTTCAGTAGAACTGTAACGCCCCAAATTTCAGAAGTCGAGCATGACCTCGACCCTTGAGATTTTGGGTGTCACTATGCTTATGCGGAAGCGTGATTAATGCATCTATGATTTATAGTATCATGTCGCAAGTTTAAAACTAAATAAACTTTAAAGTAAGGACAAAAGATAAGTGCATACCTGGTCCAGCATTTACAAATGTACATTATAGTCCAAAATAAAGGGGGCCCACACAGCAAGAAGCCCCAATATACAAGTCCAAAAGAATTGGGCCATTACACATCTAGCCATCAAACGGCCCCAAAACACCAACTAAAAGATGCCATCGCATCTTATTCCCGGCCATCCGAGAATTGAAGTAACTGACGTCCTCTACAAAGTCTTTTAACTCATCCTGAAAGATGTCATCATCCAGAGTACCTGTTTCTACATTAGAGTCTGGTTGGTGTTTTGTCAAAACACCACCCAGGATTGAGGGGGTGAGTAATCAACTCAATGCTACTATAATTCTAAGTTCAACAATCTATCAAGCATACAAGAAACAAGCATAGGTAATGAGCAAACAAAACATATAAGATTCCTAAACTAGTTGTACTAATGCATGAATGTTATGAATTCGCACACAATGCATGTCCCAAGCAGTCACCACAGAATCCACACGGATACAGTATTCCCTTCACTTATAAACCAGCTACACATAATGCAAGTATGAAGGCTCTCACGAATGCCCTGGCCTTTCGAACAGTCAGCCAGTCACTGAGATTGCTGATGACATGTATGCATGGTTAGTTTGGCCTTTATTAGTATTAATTTCATTCAGCAAGATTGGTGATGCTGAATTACTAATGTCATACAGTAGGTCCTGAACAGGACCATCTGGCTCCCGATGCGATTGTCTATCATCGCCAATAGCCCACGAATCCCTTCTCCAACTTCTAATACATTTAAAATACAAGAATATTCTATTCAAATAAGTACCTCAACTATTTCAGATTTCTCCAAAACAGGCCGGCATCCTCACAATAATTTATGGTCACTACGGGGAGGCTCAATGCCACAGCGTAAGCCGACGGCACGAACACGGTGTCCCATACCACCATGCCCGGCCCAAGGAGATATAGTAGGGTCGTGTCGCACATACATTTATAAATTGGACAACTTCATCTAATGACATTAGTATTTCAGATTCTGGAAGAGTCATTCAATACAATCTATCAACCACACAACATTTCTTGGCTTTGAATGTGTCCGTTTGATATAGGGAGAACATTGACCAAACCGGCATTGGGCACAGACGACCCGTGTAGTCCAGACTACTGTCGATCGATCAAGTTCACCCCGTCAACCAGCCAATCCTGAATATCCAATCCAACAAGGATATCCACATTAATCGATTGGCCCCTTTCACCCATGACAAACAGTACATGTGCGATAACATAAAATTAGGCATATCATATACAAATTCCATCATCTCAACGAATTCCACAAATCAGTTATAACCGTTGAGAGCATATCATATACAAATTCCATCATCTCAATGAATTCCACAAATCAGTTATAACAATTGAGTCATTTACCCATTTCATCAAACTCTAAAGCCATGAAACACAAACTCCATCACCTCAACGAATTTCACAAATCAGATATAACAGTTGAGTCATTTACCCATTTCATCGAATACTAAAGCTATGAAACACACATGCATGTTGTATAATAATACTGAGATAAACAATCAAATATAGAAATCTAAATTCCTACACTATGACTGCAAGGATCATTGTCTAATACCCTTTAGGAATGTTAAATAGAAGATTTGAAGTATAGCCCGCACCTTAAGGTCTAGGGTTTCTCGTTCGTCCAACGGTCTAGGGTTAGGGCTGAGGAGAATCGACTATTCCCATAAGAAACAAGGTTAGGATGAGATTTTCTGTCTCAAACCTAAGAGAGCTGGAAATCTAAAGGTTTAATTCGAATCTTACCTCTAAGTGCAACAGGAATCACTCTAAGGACGAAATTGACAAGCTACATCGACTTCCTACTTCAAGAGGAAAGAAACAAGAACATCTTCAATCTCCTTTCTTCTTCTTCTCTCGATTTCTCTCTCTTTCCCTCGATTTCTCTCTCTTTCTCTCTTTCTCCCTCTTTCTCTCCCTCTCCCAAACCTAAAATTTCCCAATTCGATTTGGGGCAAATCTCAGCAAATGGTGTATATATAAAAGATGGGCAATTAGTCCAAATGGCCTTACAAGTATTACTTGTTAGTTTTATGACCCAGGTGAAGTTAATGGTTTATATATATAGCCCTCCAGAAGGCTATTTAGAGCAAGGGCCATAAAGTTTACAGAATGGTAACCATCTAGCCCAATTTGGACTAAACTAATCTTCCTTTTCTAGAGTAGAGATTAGGAAATCTAATTAACTAAGATATACGGTCATCCGTACGCTATTATCTGTACGGAAATTTACGGGATGTTACAAGAACATCTAGGGCCAATTTCATTTAGTTAAGCCTACACTGATAATAAAGTTTCATCGGGCCTGTAAACTTGGTCTCTTGTACACACTAGAACACTCATCCAACCGGCCATGATTAACAGATATCCATCGGACGCAATAATTAGTCCATTGCACACACTTGGACGATCACCCAACATGGCTACAATCGATAGAGTATATAGTCTATTACACACACTTGGGTGCTTACCCTAAGGTAATTATTGGGTCTGCTGCATACAACAGGATGCTCACCCAAAGGTAATAACTGGAGTTTTCAATTCATGCAATGCATGAATCAAATAAATTTCTTTTCAAAGTCTTTCAGAATCCAAATATTCAGCTCTCTAGCCTTTCAAAATCAAAGCATTGTACAATACATAATGTAATTTAACAATTTCCATGTAATTTGTTGAGATAATCCCAAAATATAATAATCGAATAATCAATTGAAGAGTTTAAGATAATAACTTAAAACTTTCAACAATTTAAAATAGAAATATGAATTTCCTGCATTATAATCAAGACTAAAAAATCGAGATGAACAATACAAATTCTCCATAAATCAAATTCAAACATATATAGACCGACATACAACTCTATTTATAATAGAAAGTTAAAAAAAATTGAATAAGGTACGGTATAAATTTGGACTACAAGTGAAAAAGTATATGAGAAAAACTCACATTGATAATATCAACGATCTACACTCATGATTTGACTCAGATTCGCCTGTGTGCACTGCGTCGACTTAGCGGTTCAACTCAGCATGTTGACTTGATGAACTTTCTCTTCTTTTTTTTTCCTTCTTTCTTCTTTTCTCTTCATTTCATTCCTTCCTTTTTCTTCTTCTTTCCTTCTCCTTTCCCACACCCGACTTGACTCAAGACTTGATTCTAAGTTACTCAGCAACCGCAACTCTATGTGTGTGTGTGTGTGTGTGTGTGTGTGTGTGTGTGTGTGTAAGTGCTAAGCACAAAATGTGAGTGCTAAGCACAGTGTTGTTGTCAAATTTTGTAAACAACAGAATAGTGCATGAGGTTGTGTGTGCAAGCCAAGTTCTTTGAGAAAATTAATGAGAGTCAACCTCAACAAACATATCAAGATCAAGACTATCGACTCTACAACAGAAGTTACGGCAAATCTTCAAAGATAAACCATATATGACAAAGGTAAAATTGACCATAGGGATGACCCTAAGTTAGGTGAATTTTTTAGATGTTCCCACAATTCCTTAGTCATAGGTAAATGACAATATATATCATAGTTGTCATTAGTTATTGCATTGAGAATATGATTACGGCACAGATAGTCATCATTCTTTCATTTCAATTGTTTAACAAATGCCATTAGTTCATTCGCCTCAAGTGATGGGGCAGATTCTTTGATGATGTAAATCAACTTAAGGGTAGTTAAATAGAACTCCACTTTCTGCTGCGATCTTTTGAAGTTCTTCCCATAAAAAATCTTGATTCTAGGAGTCTCAGAAACGGTAGCCATAGTGCTGAGATTTTTGTGAGAGAAATCTGTCTTTAAATTGTTAGTCCTAATTTAAAGAAATATAGCAGAAATTGAAAATAATAAACTAGAAATGAGAACAAGAGCAGCTGGAGAACTGAGGCACATTACAGTCGTTATCCTAAAGATAGATTTGCCACCATAGGAAGACGATCTTGATGCATTAGGTCCCAGCAAGTCTTCCCCTGGGATACAACAGCTCTTCTCCACGATATGGACGGCTTAGATCTGGTGCACTCTCAATCACAGCCAAACGAACTCAAGAAACTCGAACTGACTTACCCAATAAGAGAGTTGTAGAGTGAAAATCAGAGGAGAAGATAGATTTTGAAATGGATTTTCAAAATAGAGAAGATACCTTTATAAAGGTAAAGGGGGCACTCGTTGGGGCTTGAGGCACATGCGGTTGCTATAATAAATGCATGACGCCGCATGTGTATCTATAATAAATAGGTAAGTGGGCAGTTATACTCTTGTTCTCTTATGAAGAAAAGGACAAAACATGTGCAGAGAAGACCAAAAGTGTCTGATCACCTCGTCTATGTCCAGGACCACGGCCGTGGTCACGGTCATGGGGCGCATGCGCGTGCGAGGTTGTTCCCTTGACATACCTTTATTTTTCAATACAAACGATTAGTGAGAGATTTTAATATAAAGACTTAATTTCCAAACAACTTTCCAATGTGGGACTAAACTAAACCCAATTAAGGAAAGTAGGTAAACAAAGGCAAAAACCAAGTTTGTCAAGATTTTTTCAAATTTATTATTTTAAACTAACATCGTCAATTTTTGGAGTCTCGCTTCTGCCTAGTCGGTCCATTCGATCCATTTCTAACGAGGAGTATCTTCATCTGCCGGGTGCAGTCCCTCCTCAGTTGGCAGGAAGTTGATTTGGTTGCAGAACACCTTCGTTGGTCGGTCGACCCTAACTCGAGATGTGAAAGAGTAAAGTGCCCACGATTTGCTTTTTCATCACTTTGGTGGCAATATATTGGTGTCTCTATAGCATTGCCCATACCATCTTCCTCCATCTGGTGGTGGATTTGTATTTTGTTTCTCCTCCCTATGCCTGTGAGATTTGTATGGAGCTCTGGATGCTACAACCAGCTTGGCTAACCATGAGATCTTTGGGCACTATCCATTGATAAAGGTATCATTTGCTTTGATTTCCTATTTTTCTTCTCTTTTATACTTGCTTAAATGACACCTCCTCTTTAGGATAGGATAGCCCTATTTTCTCTTTTGCGGGTCTGGAGTAACGAGAATTTTGTAGACCCGTGTTGAAAATTGGTCAACAGTCGAAATGAAGTGACCTTCAACTGGTCAGCAGATGGATGCAATTGATCTTCGGTAAGTGTGCGGCTTAGATCTGGACTGAAGGTTTCCTAGATCCTGTAGAGCACAAAGGAAAGGCTAAGGGGGTGGATGGAGCCCAGCCGTTAGCCCTCCAATGCCTAAGTTAGTCGGATTTTGAAAGATTAAATATCTCTCTTTAGATCAATTTTTGTCTCGTACCTTGATTATGAAGAGGACGTGTCTATTTAAAGACTTAGGCCATAGAGTTGCATTCTTTTTTAGGAAACGTGATCTCCGTAAAAAGAATATCAAGTTTCCGAGATCTTTGGGCTGCTCCATAGTAGCTAGGGGCATTTAATTTCTAATTGACGACTCTCTAAACCTTTCTCCTATTATATCGACGCGGGCCTAAGATCGCGGGATTGTGCTTCGAGAATCCAGCTCGTCATGAGGCCGTGGTCGGTTCTTAGAGAACGTCTAGAAATATATCCCCATCAGGTCGGTTGATACCGACCTGCCTTCAGGTCCGTAGTGGTTACCTCGGGTCTGACTAGTCAACTCGGTTTTAACCTTAGGTCGGCTCTTTACCCATAACAGAAGCCCCCCTACTCTCGAGTCTAGCTCATCTGGCTCAGGAGTAACTTACTGAGAAAGGCACGCCGACCTGGTTGCTTTTAGCATTGAGTAGCTGTAACATCATCATTTCGATGGGCAGGAAAGTGACATTAAATTCATCGTTTGAAATATCAAGGAGTCATCATTCCTTTGTACGACACGGTAGAGTCCGTAGGGTGTTGCTGAACGAGGTGCCGCCACGTGTCTCTTCAGACGTTACTTTTCGTATTACCAAGCCAGAGCTTGCCATGTGGAACTTTCATATTAAATGCGGTGGGACCCAGGGACCCCTTAGGTATATAACTTGGGACTTAATAGGAAATTAGAAATTTCCACTTCTCTTGCCTCTCGGATCTTCTAGTCCTCTGAGCTTCTGGATTTCTCGTTTCTTCCCTTTTCTTTCGATCACCCCTCTTCAAACCGGTGTGTCAGCACTCTAGTACTCTCCCTCTTTTGTTTTTAAAAGAACTCTTCCCTTTAATCATCTTTTTTTTTTGTTTTTTAAAATGTCGGAATCAGAGACCTCATGCTTTGAAGCAATCCTTAAGGTGAGGTTCGATGACCTCGAGTCCGATTTGCCTCCCATGGATCATGAGGAGGTGAATCCTGAAGAGTCCGATTCTAGGGCGAGGGCAGCTGATGTCGCTAATGAGGGGGAGTCTGAACTTTCTGGGTCAGTTGTCGATAGTGCAATGGCTCATAAGGACCCTTTTGAGCTAGATTAATGTGTAGTCTCGCAGATTACCCAGGACGAGCTGGATGCTGCGAGGGAGATATACAAAATTCCCAACTTTATAGAGTTTAGGGTCCCCGACCGAGCTGACAGACCGAGCCGACCTAGGGTTGGGGAGGTGGTAGTTTCCTTAATGCACCTAGAAGTCGGGCTGAGGTTGCCTTTGCATCCCTTTTTGCGCGAAGTCCTTAATGTCTTAGGTCTATCTCCGAGTCAGTTGCGGCCAAATACTTGGAGGTGCATGGTTGGGTGCTACATATTGTGGCAAAGACTAGGGAATAAAGAGCTAACCTCGAACGAGCTCTTTTCGATGTACATTCTGAAGTCCTTAGGAGGCCAGGGACTTTATTATTTTTCTTCACTACTGGGTCAGGGCGGCTAGTTGCTTACCAGCTTGCCATCTTCCACCAAAACTTGGAAGAGGAAGTGGTTCTTCGCGTCGGGGAGTTGGGAGTCTTCACCGGACGAGCCTTAGCCTCTGAGCTTCAGGGTCCGAGCTGACTTTGCTCTGCCAGGTCGGACGTCATTCCGACCTACCGTATCTCTGAAATCTTAGTCTTTGCTGCTAAACTTTGAAATATCTTATACCTTCTGACATATATTCGTCTGTTTCTACAGTTTCGGCAACCATTCGAGTGGCCTTGTCTGCTGCTCAAGAGAGGCAGATTCGGGAAGCTCGAGCCCTTCCTGCTGAAGAGAGGGATTTCCATCAGTTGATAACCCTCAACTCCGTTCGTGAATTAGGTCGGTAGGTTGAAATAACGATGTTGGTAACCTAATCGTTCTTTACTCCCCCCTTTTTTGACATATTTTCTGCATCTGTTGGGACAGGTATGGCTCTAAAGGCAGTCTCTAAGACTCACAAGATCCTGGCTCGTATCCTCGACAGTGGACAGAGCTCTGCTGAGCCTCCAAGGAAAAGGGTGGCTACCACCGAGGCCCAAAGACAGTCACGATTGCCTTAGTCTTTCGTGTGCTGGTCTGGGCAGCCCTTCAGTACGAGCTCTTCCCTGGTCAGGGTTAAGCCCTTGGCCACCCAGCTGCCAACTACTGATGTTCCGGTCGTCGACGTTCCGGACATGTCTGACTCACGGGCCGAGCCGGCGGTAGTCCGACCCATGCCTCATGTTAGTTCGTCCGGCACCCCTACTCAATCCATTGAAGCCGTCTCCAGTCGGCCTTCTGCTGATGTCGGGCCATCTTGTCCTCCTCAGCCACGGGCCTCTACTGCCGCTCCTGCGGAGCAAGCTGAGCAACGGGAGGACTAGGTCGAGATGCCTCCACTCACGGAGTAATACTCGTCTTGGATTGATGGCGTCAATGCATATATGCACGTCAATCACAGCATCCCGCAGGACTTGAACACCATAGCCAATTCTGATCCGGATCAGATGGTCGGGGTCGCGATAGAAAGCAGCTTCAGGGTAATTTATCCCCTTTTCTTTATGTATCTTCGGTACTTGTGACTTCCCTACTAACCATAGTCATTTTCCTTCACAAGACTCGGCCTTGCTGATAATGATCCGCCAGGTGATGGCTGAGCAAAATCATCAAATGCAAAAAGCTCTGGTTGTCGCGTCCTCCTGGAAGACGAAGACCGAGGCCGTGAAGACTAAGCTAAAAAGGTATCTGCTTGAGTTGAAGGCTGCTCAGTCCGAGCTGAAGTCCACCCAGTCCGACTTGAAGGTCGCGCAATCTGACCTAGAGGTGTTCAGGCATAGGCCCAGTCCCTAGAGGAGGCCCTGAAGGAGGCTACAGCCAAAGCCCAATCAGATGAAAATAAAGCCGAATCCCTTGAGGCCGCCCTGAAGACGGCTAAGGAGGAGAAGGTGAATTTGGCTAGGCTCCTGAAGGAGGTTTAGCTGAAATCTTTAGCGGAGGTCAACGGTTTGAAGACCGAGCTAGAGAAGCTGAATGTAGTTTCTAAGGAGCTGTACAACCACGGCTTTCAAGAATGCAGACGCCTTGTCCTCAAGCATTTTCCTAACCTCGACCTCACACTCGTGGACGAGGATGAAGATGAAGATGAGGTTGTAGGGGAGGGGCCTGCTGAAGGACCCGTGCCGACAGAGACTCAAACAGGGGACGCCGGGGCCGGCCCGTCAGAGACCACAAAGGAATGAGAGGGAATGCCTTCTCTGATTTTTTGTGTTTCTTTTTGGAAATGTATACACACACATACATTTTTTTTATATATATGCCCTTTTGAGGCAAAATTTTGGTGATTCGCTTATGGCGTCAGCTTCGTTCTGTGTTTGAATGATTAGAATCTGTCTAAGTAGTTCATAAGATATGGTCGCATAATTTTGATTAGGTCGTCCGGGATGTTAAGCCCTTAAGCCTTTTTGGGGTCGTTATTGTGACATGTATAGCGTTTTGACTCTGTGGTCACTCCGACCCAATGGTTGAGTCCGTAGTTTCTTGTTGTCGAGTCAACCTAGTGGTCGGAAATGACCCATTGCTTCATGTGGCTTAGTGAGTCTAATCTTACGATCTCATAATCGGACTTAGATTACTTTTGCCGAGGGTGAGCTTGGTATTAGGAAAAAAATGATCTCGAAGGAATTTTATTGGTTTATCACCTCAAAATACATACTTTGTACCGTTCGACGATCTGGTCTATTCACGGATAGTAGATTTTAAGATGATTGACGTTCCACGGATGAGGGAGAGGTTGACCATCCATATTTTCGAGCCAATAAGTGTCGGGGCGACGCGAGTTGAGCACCTTGTACGGTCCTTCCCAATTGGGGATGAACATACCAGTTTTTTCTTTGGCATCTTTTCAGACTTTTTTTAAGGACGAGGTCACCGGCTTGGAAGCGTCGTTTCTTTACCCGGGAGTTGTAATATCGCTGAAGTCTCTGTTGGTATGCTACTACACGTACTTGGGACGTTTCTCTCACTTCGTCGAGCAAGTCTAGGTTCATCTGTAGCTGATCTTCATTTTGGTCGGACTGATGGCAGCTCGTCCTATTTATGGGCATTCCGACCTCTACTGGTATGACAGCTTCGGCTCCAAAAGCTAAGAAAAAGGGGGTTTCTCCGGTGGATGACCGAGCTGCGGTTCTGTAGGCCCAGAGTACTTTAGGGAGTTCTTCCGCCCAAGCCCCTTTCTTCTCTCCAAGCCTCGTTTTGAGGTGGTTTTTAATGATTTTATTGATTGCTTCGACTTGGCCATTGGCTTGCGGGTGATGAGGAGAGGAATACACGTTTTTTATGCTTAAGCCACTGCAGAATTTGTGAAATCTTTCATTGTTGAACTGGCGTCCATTGTCGGTGACTATGATTTTAGGAATCCCGAACTGACACACAATCGACTTCCAAATGAAGTCTGTGGTTTTTCTTTCTGTGATGGTAGCTAGTGGTTCTGCCTCTGCCCATTTCTTGAAGTAGTCGACGATGACGATTGCATACTTCACTTGTCCTTTACTTATCGGAAGAGGACCGATGATGTCAACTCCCCACTGAACGAATGGCCATGGTCCGGACATGGGAGTGAGCTCCTCAGGTGGTAAGTGGGGGACTAGGGCGAATCGTTAGCACCCGTCGCATCTTTTAACAACCTCTCGAGCATCTTGCTGGATAGTAGGCCAATAATACCCCTGTTGGATCACTTTTTGCACAAGTGCTGGGCTCCAGAATGATTACCACAGCTCCCAAAATGGATTTCCCGTAGTACATAATCGGCTTCCTCTGGCCCTACGCAGCGTAGACATGGGAGAGAAAACCCCTTCTTATAGAGGACTTCGTCGATTAACGTGTACAGAGCCGTTCTATAACGAATCCGCCGAGCTTCTTTTTTGTCCTCAGGTAGCTCGCCTAGTTGTAAAAATCGGATGATGGGATCCATCCAACTTGAGGTCGACAAAACCGGACAAGCCTCAACGGACTCATCCAAAGATATGCTTCGTTGAGGGAGGAATTCGATGGGTATCGTCCTGCTCGTCGTCCATTGACGATGCTAGTTTTGCGAGGGAGTCTGCGTTCGCATTTTGATTTCTTGGGACCTGGACGATCTCGTAACGATCGAAGAGGGACAGTAGTTCTTGAGTTTTCGCAAGGTACACAAACATACTTCCTTTTGCTTGATACTCTGCGGTCACCTGCCCGACCACCAGTTGTGAATCGCTGTGCACCTTCAGTGCTCGGATTCCTATCTCGGCAACGAGACGAAGGCCAGCTATGTGTTCGCTCGCCTCAAGTGTAAGGCTGCGATGTAGTAATAAAACTCGGTAAGACCGAGGTCGATCCACAGGGAATTGGAAAACAGGTTCCGAACTATTCCAGCAACTCAGTTTGCAATCAAATAAGAGATTTAATTGGAACAATTATGCTAAAACAGGAACTTTAATGAAAACAGTAATTTAAAGTACTAAGGCATTCAAGGATCCACTTGTAGCAATCCCATGTCAATCCAATCAATCCAAGCAAAGTACACAACTAGATGTGAAGTCCTATCGCTCATCTAGTTGGAAAATAAAGCATTAAACACATTCAATTCCACTCAAGTTGAACTTCCAAGTTCTAGTCCCATTCAACAATGTAGAATTTGAAATCATAGCCTTTGGAGTAACAGCCATGCCTATGGACTATGGCCTGCTCAAGGATTACTATAATTCAAATCTAAACAAGCACAACATGATAATCTCAGAGAATTGCAAGGAATCCATGTCCGAAGCACACGAACTCTCATAAAACATCTAAAATTATCAATTTAAGAACTAGAATAGGTAAAAATCCAAACTTGAAGTAAAATTACTTGAACTGAATTGAATTAAACATGAAATAGGCTACAAGCTTCACCTCTTAGCCTTAGCTGAGAGATTCTAGCCGAGTATTGTCATACTACAACTAAAACTCATAAAAGAACTAGAAAACATAGAAAAATCAGAGTTTGGAGGGTCGCAGACGCTCCACGACGGCTTCCTTCCTCTCCCACGACGTCCCTTAGCTTCTATGATACCCTAGGAAGACCCCCTAAGTGTCCTTTTATAATGGGGAAGTCTGTTGCGTCGGAAGCATCTCGAATTTGCGTAAGGGTACGCACTTGTGCAGAGAATTTCGGAGCCTAATTTAGAAACTACCTGTTTCTACTTGTGGCCGACCGGTCCGAACCGGTCAGACTGGGCTGGCCAACCGGTCTTGACCGGTCGGACTGCTTATTAAAAACGTCCAGCGTGCACAGAGAGCATCAGACCTGCTGGTCGACCGGTCTTGACCGGTCGGACCAGGCTGGTCATTGCTCCAGGGAGTTCTAGAGTGCATGGCCGACCAGTCTTGACCGGTCTAGCTCCCATGGCCGACCGGTCACGACCGGTCGAACCTTCTCTTCTCCATTTTTTCTTCTTTTCTTTCTTCTTCTCTCTTTTCTACTTGCTTTCTTCTTTCTTGGTTCCGACTTCAACCTTCATCCAATGGCTCTAAATGTCTCCTTTTGGTCTCCGATTAGGTGAAGTCCGCTCTCATTCCTATAATCACAAAACATGCATTAGATAGGCCTTTTAAACATGCAAACCATGCATATAATGTGATGTAATGGCCTATGCAATGTATAAATTGGAGGTTCAACACTAGGAGGGCCTCGTATTCGGCCTCATAATTGGAGGCTCAGAACCCAAATCGAAGCGCGTACTGAACTTTAACCCCGTCTGGAGAGATTAAGACGAGGCCAGCCCCGCAGCCTTTTGAATTGGAGGATCCATCGACGTATAGCGACCAAATGGACACAGTGTGATTACTTTCTGAAGGGTCCTCCGATTGCTTTTTTTCTGGACGTTGATTGAGCTCGTGATCGCATTGAGCTTCAAGGGGCTCAGTTAGTTCGACGATGAAATCGACTATGGCTTGACCCTTAATTGTCGTGCGAGGCCGATACTGTATGTCAAATTCGCCGAGCTCAACGGCCCATTTGGCGAGCCAACCCGAGGTCTCCGGCTTTTTCAATACTTGCCGTATTGGTTGATCGGTCAATACAACTATCGGGTGTGCTTGGAAATATGGCCTCAATCGTCTGGCCCGAGCAGGGCTTTGCTGACGTAGTAAATGGGTCTTTGCGTTCCTCCGTCATCCCGGATCAAAGCCGAGCTGACCGCTGCTGGTGAAACTGCTAAGTACAAAAGAAGTTCTTTCCCGTGCATTGGTTTGGATAGCAGAGGTGGAGAGCCAAGATAGGCTTTCAGCTCGACGAGAACTTGTTCCCATTCTGAGGTCCAGGTCATTTCTTTACATTTGTGTAGTTGTCTGAAAAAGGGGAGACATCGATCCATAGCTCTTGAGACGAACCTGTTGAGGGCTGCGACTCTTCCTGTGAAACGCTTGTACTTCCTTCACAGTGCTAGGTGAGCTCATGTTGACAAGGGCTTGTATTTTTTCTAGATTGGCTTCGATTCCTCGTTGATTTACTATGAAATCGAGGAATCTTTTCGAGCTTACTCCAAAGGCGCATTTGCTGGGGTTGAGTTTCATTTGATATTTCCTTAGTATGTCAAACGTAGTACGGAGGTCGTCGACATGATCCTCCAACTGATTGCTTTTAACGAGCATGTCGTCCACGTATACTTTCATTGTCTTACCGAGCTGATCTGCAAACATCTTGTTGACTAGGCGTTGATAGGTTGCTCCAGTGTTTTTGAGTCCGAAGGGCATCACCTTGTAGTAATAGAGGCCTCGATCTGAGATAAATGCAGTTTTTTGCCTGTCGAGAGCATGCATCTGTATTTGGTTGTATCCGGAATAGGCATCCATAAAACTGAGGAGCTCTTGTCCTGAAGTTGCATCAACGAGCTGATCTATCCTGAGCAGCAGGAAGCTATCTTTAAGACAGGCTTTGTCCAGGTCGGCGTAGTCCACACAGACCCTCCATTTCCCGTTAGCTTTTTTTAATAGGACTACATTAGCCAACCAATCCGGATAACGTATTTCTTGGATAAATCTCACCTTGCGCAGTTTCTGCACTTCTTCGATCACCATGTATCTTTCTGCGTTGAAAGAACGCCTTTTCTGACGGACCGATTTAAAGGTCGAATCGACGTTTAGCCGATGAACATTACTTCTGGACAGATTCCGGGCATATCTTCGTGAGACCATGTGAAGACATCTACATGCTCCTTCAGAAAGTCTTTCTTCAAATGAGATCCGTTCTTAATGTCCTAGGTCGGGTCGTCTCCTGATAGCGGAATGTTGACCAGCTCTTCGGCAGGTGATCCGTGCTCCCTTTCTTCTTCTCTCGAGTCCAGGGGGTCGTGTGAGAGACATCTGATATCATGCTCTTACTTTTTCCCAAAGGCAAAGCTCGTAGCAGCGACGAGCTTCCTGTTGATCTCCTTTGACTAGACCAACCCCTTCGTCGGTTTCGAACTTCATCACCAGGTAGTAAATAGGAACAACAGCTTTGAGAGTTCGTAGGGTAGGTTGGCCGATGATGGCGTTGTAGGCGGAAGGGGTGTCCACGACAAGGAAATCGACCATAATCATTTTCTGGTTAGGTTCTTCCCCTGCTGTGACCGGAAGAGTTATCTCTCCTTTTGGCATAACGTTATCTCTTGTAAATACGGTCAAAGCCGTTTTAACCGGCCTTAATCTGGATCGGTCGATCTTCATTTTCTCGAAAGCTGCAGTGTATAAAATGTCAGTCAAGCTTCCTGTGTCAACCATCATCCTGTGGAGTTTTTTGTTGGCAACCACCATCGAAATGACAAGGGAATCGTCATGTGGGTGTAGGACTCCTCGGTCGTCTTCCTCGATAAATGTTATTGCATGTGAGGTAACTTTTGCGACCTTCGAAGGTCAGCTGGTGATGTTTACAGAGAGCCTTGGTTACGACGTTCTTCCTTGTCGTACATAGTTTTTATGGGAATTGTCGGAATCTCCGGTGGCCGGCCCACCAAAGATCATGTGGATTTCTTCCACAGGGTTGTTGTCGTTCTGCTCTTCAGTTTGATCTACAGCCCTCTGATCCTCCTGACGCTAGGCAATGTAGTCTTTTAAGAATCCCTACTGAATGAGGATCTCTATCTGTCGCTTCAGATCAAAACAGTCCACAGTGTTGTGACCATGGTCTTTGTGATATATGTAGTACCTCGATTTCAACCTTCTGTTAGAGTCGGTCTTTATCTTTGCTGGTCGTTCAAACGTGTGCTTGCCTTTTTCTGCCAAGTACACTTGTTCGATGGTTTTGTTGAGCAGTGTATACTTCTCGAACCGTGGTGTTGGAGTTTTGATTCCTCGGGTAGAGTTGTTCCGACCTGGTGACCTTCAATCCGATCTGTGCTTTTTCGAGCTGCCTCCTTCCTGGCGATCTTTGTTTTTGGAGGATGGTCTGTGTGCATTGACCAGTTCCTCTGCATTGATGTGTTTGGCGGCCCGATCTAAAAATTCTATCACAGAGTGAGGCGGCTCTTCCCCGACGGACCAAAGGAATTTTCGATTGCGCAGTCCTCCAATCATGGTGTGGAGCAATACATCTTGTGAAAGATTTTCGACTTGTACGGCCTTAGCATTAAAACCGCGAGGTAGTCCTTCAACGACTTGTCCTCTTTTTGCTTGACTGCAACGAGATGAGTTGAGCGTTTCCTCGGGTTGGTGCTTCTGATGAATTGAGTAGCGAAGGCTCTACTCAATTGGGAGAACGAGCTGATTGACCTCGATTTTAGGTTGTGAAACTAAGTCCACGCTGAGCTCGTCAGTGATAACGGGAAGGCTGTACACATAATGTGCCCACTGGCTCCGAGGAGTTCCATTCGGACTTTGAAATTTTCCAAATGTTTCGTCAGATCTCCTATCCCGGAATATTGTTTCAACTGAGGAATTTTAAAACCTCTAGGGAGTGGTTCTTCACGAATCTCTTCAGTGAATGGTGACTCAAATGAATCAACTAATGCATCCACCGCAATAGGTGCTCAGGCCCACTGCGCTCTCTGGATATCGCCTACTTGTTCACGGAGTTCTTTTAGCTCGGCTTCTAGTGGGTTTATATTGTCGTCTATTCGATCAATGTCATCATGGTCGGCCCGTTCATGCTCCAGACGAGCCGATCTCCTTTCTTCGAGCTTATGGCGTAGGTCATTTGCAGGCAAGTCTGCTGCTGACCAAGACTTCATTCCGGTCACTCGGCTAACAACCTCAAGTTCTTCAACTGGAGTCGGCCGCTGGGAACGTTGTGGTGGTTGAGTTTGATAAGAGCGTTGGGATTGTTGAGGCCGGGGACAAGACCGTTGAGGTTCATCGTGATTCCTGTAATCTAAAGTTGTTGGGTGAACCAAACCGATTAAGAGGGCCTTGATTTCGTCCAGCCTCCGATCTACGTAGCCGAATCGTTCGTCAATGCCGATTAAGAGGGCCTTGATTAAGAGGGCGACCCCTCCCACTTGCTCTTCTAGGACGAACAATCTGATCCCTCGATTACGAGATCTCTATTGTCCGCCCTGCTGAGCAAAGCGGGAAGAGTTCCCACCGAGCTGGATGGCAGGGGTGTCGGGAATAGATCATTTATCCTCGGACTGTAAGGCGTCTAAAGGTCCAGTGATTGCAGGTGCCTTCCCTTTATATTTTCTTTTCCCAGCCATGACAAGAACGTCGGATTGTCTTGAGCGTTTGGGTGAGAACACGTCTTCCTATCGAAAGAAAGTAGAAGCGTACAACGCTTCCTACAAACGACACCAATTTGTTGATGCTGAAAATTGGTCAACAGACGAAATGAAGTGACCTTCAACTGGTTAACAGATGGATGCAATTGATCTCCAACAAGTGTGCGGCTTGGATCTGGACTGAAGATTTCCTAAATCCTGTAGAGCACAGAGGAAAGGTTAAGGGGGTGGCTGGAGCCCAGCCGTTAGCCCTTCGATGCCTAAGTTAGTCAGATTTTGAAAGATTAAATCTCTCTCTTTAGATAAGTTTTTGTCTCGTACCTTGATTATGAAGAGGACGCGTCTATTTATAAACTTAGGCCGCAGAGTTGCATTCTTTTTTAGGAAGCGTGATCTCCGTAGAAAGAATATCGAGTTTCTGAGATCTTTGGGCTGCTCCGTAGTAGCTGAGGGCATTTAATTTATAATTGATTACTCTCCAAACCTTTCTCCTATTATCTCAGCGCGGGCCTAAGATCGCGGGATTGTGCTTCGAGAATCCAGCTCATCGTGAGGCCGTGGTCGGTTCTTGGAGAATGTCTAGAAACATATCCCCATCAGGTCGGTTGATACCGACCTGCCTTCAGGTCCGTAGTGGATACCTCTAGTCTGACTAGTCAGCTCGGTTTTGACCTTAGATCGGCTCTTTACCCATAACATAGCCAACGCAATTGGATACTTTGATGCCAGTTGATGTAAATGTTCAGATCATTTTTTCTTTTGACTCTATGCTTTACTAGAAACTTGTGGTGTGTCCTTATCATGGGTCCTACGTCCAGGACAATGTGGATGCAGAGGACGTTCATCAGGAATCGACTCGACATATGCTGTTGGTGTCTCATTCAAAGGTGATCTGGTACTTAGGGGGAGTGTATGGCGATCCAGCTCTGACGTCCTTATTATGTCCCTCTTATCTCCTCCTTTGCAGTCACCAATCGTCAGGAGATCTTGTTTGTGTAAGCCGTTCAGGGTTTTGAGTACGAGGAGTGTGTGGTGGCCGATCGTAGTTACGAGGACTGGTACATGGTTTACAATGTGAGGATTGTGCTACCGGATATCCATCGGGCAGCAACTGGGCCAACGAGTGGCTCTTGGAGTTCGCGTCGAACGCTCATAGCCGTTGAGCGGCCATGGATGAGGAGGAGGAGGAGGAGGAGGAGGAGGATGATTAACGGGCTGGGGCCGTCTTATCATTGGTAGCTTTTGTTCTATTTTTTCCATTTTTCGTATTGTATTTGAACTCTTTTAGCATATGGATTGCCGTCTTGTTGCTTCATTTTTCTGACTCGTGTGCGGTTGGTTGTGATGTTGCTTGTTGCGTGTGTTGTATTGGCATTCTTCTTTGAGATTGCACGACTTGAATGCGTTCAAGTGGCCTTGGGCTACTGTTGTGGTTTTCTTCAGGTATGATCGTGTTGACAGTTTACTCTTTTGGTTACTTGTCCTCTTGATTTACTTGTTTTTCTAAGACAAAGTTTGCAACAAGTCTGGCTCTAGGAGCACTTCCCGGTAGGGCTGTAAATGGTCGGGTTCGGTTGGGTTTAGCCAAAACCA